>CAESWR010000698.1:3983-15993 GCA_903171835.1 Mullus surmuletus | reverse complement strand
TCTGAAAACAGCCTTGGTCGTGTTCAGGCATTCAGCAGCTCTTGCAGGCACTCAAAGGTGTCGGCTGCTGGTGCGTTTGAATAACTGCCCCCCTTCCTTTAGAGGAGGAATGAGCGGTGCGAGCTGTCGACTTCACTTCCCATGTGACTATGCTGGATCAGAGAGAAAGTCAGAACAGGTGATGGTCATTTTAATATAATGAATGTTTGGCCTGAGAGAAAAACTTGTGGAGGTGAAGTGATCAGACAGACGAAAAGATTATTAAAATTTGGGTCAATATGGTTTGTTGTCGAATACCACTTCCACCCCCCCACACCACTTCCTTTACAATGAGCGCGTTTTAAAATCTGAAAAATGTCTCTCCGGTACCTGAGTCGAAAACATGGCCTCATTATAAATCAGCATCAGTATTATCGATTCAGCTTTCTTTTTCAGAATACGGTTTTTGTGTCCTCGGTGTATTCACACACAGAGGCGCTTCCTCCTTCCTCTCGAAGCTGCAGCTCGATACAACATGGAACATTGATGATGTGCAGATATTGATTTGAGATTTGAGGGCCAGGATGAACTGGAAAAGGCCAAATGAGATCGAGATTTGGTCAAAAAATCGGCATTATACTTTCATTTACTTGTCTGTGTTAATTATCATAGTCACGTTTAATGACTGCAGTTATGAATAACGACATGAAAAACTATGACATGACTCCATCATAAGATTTAGTGCCATCTAGAGGTGACATGACACATACCAATTGATAAGATCCCGTGATGGGATGTAATGTAACACCAGTGAAAACACATATATTATATTCCTTTACACAAACAGCTCCATCTAAATCTTGCATACTGGCCCTTTAACGCCCCTTTACAGTGTGAACAGAGGCCCAGTTGTGCCTCTTAATACAAATACACACTCTAGAACTCCATTACACTATAACACACCATCTGATGTGTATAAACGAAACACACGGTGGCTTTAGCAACCGGCATGACAGCTCACACGCAGATGTTTATTTGAGGCTGCTGAATATCTCAACTTTTTTTTATACATTGCAGAAGTGAATTTGGAGCCTCGACAAAGAAACGCAATAGAAAACAACTCATTGAATGCGGACTGTTGTTTCAAATATGAGAACAAATCCTACTGGCTTTGATATTTAAAGCTCCCTCACACTTCTGTTGTGTAAATGTTCTCTTGATGTAAAGCAGAAGAACAACAGTAGTGGGAAGGAGACTTCATCCTGTCTTTCTATCTCATTTATTCAGCATTTGTCGTCTTTGTTCGTCCAAATCAGCCAACAAAAGCGGGAGGCGAAGAAGCCATCTGCTACCTTTTTTTGTCACACCTGTGAAATGGAATGCGTCCGCCGGCAGCACGGCCCATTAATTCCTGTTTTGCATGACTTCACAGGTTTAGCGCCTCCGCAGACAGACGTTTTCCTTGTTTGTGCCCGTCTTCGCTGCAGGTGAACCTGGCGATCATGCAGAAGCAGCTATCGGAGATGGCCGTCGAGCACCCGCGCCAGTCCGGCTCCAGCTCGCGGCAGAACGGCTTCTCGGGAGGGGTGGGCGCCCTCGGCATCATGAACAACCGGCTGGCAGAGACGAGCGTGGACAGATAGGGCCGACAGCATGGATCCATCTCGGAGGATGCAAAAGGCAGCGCGGATGAGGCCAGCGAGGACAAGCTGAAGAGCCTTCTTGGAGAGTTTCCGGGCGGCGAACAAGCCAGAATTGATGCCTGCATAATACATGTTTTCCATTGACAAGCAGGACAGCTTAGAGTCAAACTATCGCCGCGCACTTTCCTGTCAAGAACATGGATACATGAATGATGCATGATATTTGCTGGAGTCTCACATGCGGACCGGCCTCGTTCTGCTGGGAATGTGAAGAATTCAGTTTCCATGGTGATGAAAAAAGCCTGCCGAGAGTGCTCATATCTAAGCTTTAAAGACCTGATTTGCCATAGGCTGCTTCACACCTAACTGCAACTCCAGCTCCTTTACAGCACTTCACAAAGCCCACCATATTAAACCCACACCCATGTGTCACTGTACAGGGCCTCGGTGGGAGGAGTCATCTAATAACATTGCTTTTTCTTGGTTTTGTCTTGATATGAGCTTAAGATGGGTGTTGCAACGTGGCCCAATTCATCTCAACGCGTTTATTTCCGACGCTGCTCCACAGATGCGTGGTAGTCGCATCCATCCAGCTCATCTCAAACCAAATAGACCCTGAACATCTGAAAATGTAGTGGCCTGAATCTGAGATGAAACCAATTACATGCGGTTGCTGCATCGCTGCACATTTTTGTGAGCATCCTGAGATATACACACACAAAAGACGCCGTCGCACCCCGATGTTGCCCGGGTCTGTCGGCGGCCGACGTGGATAGAACACGCGATGGCACTTCATTTGATTCTAGCTCGGTTGTTCTCGGTGTGTTTTTTAAGTGAAATGATACGTGACTGAAAGGCAAAGTTGTTGATAAGACGCCGTAGGGTGGAACCTGAAAGCAGCCAATAGAGCAAAACCTGCTTGAAACAGGGTGATGTTGTAGATCTTTTTCCTCTTTGAGAGCGTTTCTTAGAAGACACTTGACATTACACGGTGAGGCTCCTCCATGCGCCTCCTCTGATGGCACCACGAGCTTCTGCATGCTTGAGATCAGACAGCCGTCGCCCTATCTCTTTGTTTTCCTTCAACGAAAAAAGGGTATTTTTGGATACAATCAAACTCTGCTTGTTATGTAATAAATGTGGGTTTATATGAACATCAACTTGCTTTTATAAAAATAAATTGTAAAAATGCAATCCATGAAATGATGTGTGTGTTGCCACCATAGCTTGTGATAATTAGCAGAGACGGCTATTTTTATTCACTCACTTGCTGAAGTTGTAGCCATGGTGTTTGGGGATATATTTTAAGTCTATCCTGAGCCGAAACACACTCAAAATGAAAAGCATGAATTGATTAAAGTAAGCTACAGATATTAGCATATCCAGCTAAGTGGTTTTTGCTACTTATTTACTTCCAAGAGCCAGAAGTGCATCATTCACTATTAATTTTTTTCTAATAAGCTCCACTCCGGACTTTAATATTGCCTTTGACTACTCTCAAGGTATCGGGTATGGATGTCTTAGTTCTTCCTTGTTTCAAGATGGGAGCAGTTATTTTTGTCTCAGTCATTATCATCCAATCTGTGGAAAAAACAAACATAACAAATGAGAATACTGACAACACAAGACAGTTTCTAGCCTTATGGGCACTTGCATCATTTTTAGCTCACACTCCCACCAAAAGAATCTCTGCTTTTTGTTTCTCCGGTCCCGGTTGATTTTCGTATACAGTCCTTTTGGAGCTATTTGCGGCTGTTAAACTTTCTCCTGGTGGGGGAATTTATTGCAGGGCCATGAGTACTTGAATGCAATATTTCTGCCAGTATATGGTTGATTCACTGAAGGTCCAAAGGTGTCATTGTTGTGGAATTCAAAGGGGTTTTTGTTTGAAATAAAGGCCATGAGGCAAAATCTGTATTTGTGGCAATTTATTTGTTTGGTTCTTTCTACTCTGGCGGCTTTTCGTTTTTCATCTCAGTCAATGTGTCCACAAATTTGCCAGACTTTACAGAAAGACTTGCAAAAATGAGTGTGTGCCTTCCAACCGTTTCGGCTTAACACATTAGGAAACAGCAGAGGAGAAGGCTGGAGGCTCAGCAGTGGTCAGCCGCAACAGGTTGAAATAATTCATCAGTTTCTAAGCAACCAATGAGAGTGTTTTTAATTATTCCATTCTTCATTGTCATTATTCCAAATTTCTTCTACACTGATTTGAGAGTCAAAGTACACCTGATGCAAACAGAAACATCTCCTAACCAGTGATACAGGTGGATAATCAGAACAATGAGATATGCAGTGATGAAGATCTAAACATGGAGTGATGATGCTGCCAAAAATAACTCCAATCAGCCTCCACTTTTTGGCATGGAGAGAATATTATCATTATCAGAATAATACACACACATTGGGAATTGGAAAAACAATACGCTGCTTCCCTTGGCCAGTGTGATTACACAGACACACACACATGCACGTGTACAGCAAAGAGCCTACTTGGTAATCAGCAAAGGTGTCACATAATTATAGCTCTGTACATGCCTGAATGTTGTTATATGTGTCTTCATACTTGGTAATCATTATGCTCTAAGGAGGTGCAAGGCCTATTCACCTGAAAAATCTGCACAATGTATGTGTATTTTTCTTATTATAAATATAGGATTTTTTAAAGAAATAATTATGCTTTATATACCTGAAATTTAATATGAGCCATATTGCTACAAATCTAGGGCAGTAGCTTTTAGCTGATACTTTAGGCAATATGAAACCGATCATACCAGAGGGATTGGCAGCACAGATAATTCCCAAGACAGAACAATTAGCTGTAATTGCATAATTAGAATGAGCGGAGAGTGTTGTGCTTACCACGACTGCAACATGCAGATGAAACAGTCACACACATGCAAAAAGCATCTGTGCATCAACAAAATGCTGACATTTTACTTCACGTCCCAATTTTAAGCAATTACAGGTCATGTAAATGATTGGTTATGACACGCTATACTGTTGCTTTATTAGTATAATAGTATATTATCCATCAACAAATTACTACCACTAGATGGAGGAAGCTGGTGCACAAAAAACATAATGAATTACAATATAGAAAAAAAGTCATCATCAACTGACCATAATTGAAAGAGGGTGAGATTTGAGATGAAACAAAGAGGATCTCTTCAGTCTATTCCCTTGTGGAGCAATTTTGAGACCTCAAAGATTAAAGGCTTCGATGGGGAAGATGCTGCCTTTAAAGGTGTGAATCATAATATGTTCATACACTGCAATTCAGAGTTGAATTATCCATGTGTATTTGTTTGATATCTATATATATAGTCTACAACTTGATTTTAACATTTTTAAAGGACATGATTATGATCACAGTTTGCATATTTTTGATTCATAATGATCTATCCCAATAATTTGCAGCAAATTGTCAATGTTTTTTGTAATTTTAGCCAGTGATGCAGCACTGAAGCTGGAGTGGATGGTGGAATATCAAGAATTAAAAGTAATAATTTCCTAAACATACACTCAACTGTGAAAGAGCGTTATCTTGTCCACTAAAATCCTATTAATCTAAATTAAAATCACTCAGCCTGCGGCATGTCTTTTTGATGAAAAAATAAGTAATAAGAAGTTTATATTAAACACACTCAGTAACACATCTCATGTTATTAACGAGGGGGCGGTATTTCTCTTTTTGCCCCCCGTGCTGTTTGTCCTGCGGACTCACCGTAGCCTCTGACGTCACTACAGCGCGACAACAATGGTAAGTGAGCAAGCAATTTTCCTCCTCGGCTCGTACATTAAATTTTCCGAAAAAAACATACTATTACGCGGCGAAACACAAAACGTTTCGTTGTACGCGTGTATTTTTGTGTATTTGATGTTTTGGAAACGGTGTTTTTACTGCGTGCGTCGGAAAAGGAGATGTTAGCTTGTAGCCGAACTGTGGCTACACGTTAGCTCGTTAGCTCGTCATTCACACATCTGCTGCGTGGAAGATTTCTGCGTGAGAAGTGTTTGTCATCGCAGTATTTGCAGTATTGTGAATACAAGAGTGTGTGTTTACGTTCCGAGCGTGAACTGTGAGCTAACTGGAGGAGTTGGTATAAGCTAAGCTAGCTAACGTCGCCGGCGATGGTGCGTCGTAATTGTTGTAATGCTCCTTTAAAGTCACGAGTTGAAGTCAAATGTTGTTTATTTTGTTTGTTGCTGTGGTTGTTGTTTTAGGGTCAGAGCCAAAGCGGAGGTCACGGCCCAGGAGGAGGCAAGAAGGATGACAAGGTGAGGATGACACAGCGTTAAGCTCCACTTTCAGGCTTGTTTTGGTGGTTAAATCACCTCAGATCTGGAAGTGACACATGTTTTTTTGATGTTTTTCCTTGTTGATGTAATGATTTGGGTTCAGTGTTGCAGCTTATTTTGTAATATTATTAATGCTCCTTGAGATATTGAGACATTAAAGTTTTCAAACTCCATCTTATCATTGTTATTGTCTAATTTGTCTCATTGTGTGTGCTTAAATAATGCACAAATTCAATACAATTAACCATCTAACTGATATATTATCTGTTGTTGCGGTCTTTGTTTTCCTACATTCAATCATTTTCTCAATATACCAAAGACCGATCAAAACATGTTTAGCGGTTATAGTCACTGCTCAATACTTTCAATACTATTTTTCGGCTGATCGCGTCAACGTATTTTGATATGTGATAAGTGAGAAATGGATCTTAATTTAAATTTGGAGTTTGATTTGTGACTGTTTGTTCCATTTTCAGGACAAGAAAAAGAAGTATGAGCCGCCAATTCCTACCAGAGTTGGCAAGAAAAAGAAGAAGACCAAGGGACCAGATGCTGCCAGTAAACTACCACTGGGTAAGAGATTAAAAAAAACGTTAAAATGATTTTAATTTCTTTGTGTGTTGACTCTGGGTGTTTTGAAAGACACCTATGACAAAAATGTTTGATGTTCATAAATTAAAAAAGAGGTTAAGCTGCTGCTGTTTTATGTAGTGGTCCCTTCTTTCCTAGGTCACCTGTCACTGTCACCAAGAGATGTCGGTTTCTTTGTGTGCAAGGTGTTGTCTTTACCTTTGTTAAATACAAGGATCGCAACTGCACTAGAGAATGCGTTTTTGCGCTTAATGCTAATTGCTGTAGAGATTATAGATCTTTATTTAGCATAATTTCCTCACACACACATATAATATTACATGTAACTGGTGGGTGGGATAATATGGGATAATATACTGAAATCTTCTGTTCAAGATGGAAAAATTGATGAATTTTTCTTCCACTTTTTCCCCCCTGTCTTATAGTCACTCCCCATACTCAGTGCCGCCTGAAGCTCCTGAAGCAGGAACGGATCAAAGATTACCTTTTGATGGAGGAGGAGTTCATCAGAAACCAGGAGCAGATGAAACCCCTGGAGGAGAAACAGGAGGTCTGCCTTTGTTACTGTGTTTCCCTGTGCTTTTGGGGGCATTTGGAGTTTTTAGATACACCAGAATTAAATCTTCATGCTGCAATTGGTGTGACCAATTTATCATTGTAGTCTAGTCAGATCACACTGGCACATTCGTTGGTAAAGTTTAAAATTATTCAATTCTTCTCTTATCACAGGAGGAGAGGTCAAAGGTGGACGACCTGCGAGGAACCCCCATGTCTGTGGGCACTTTGGAAGAAATTATCGATGACAACCATGCCATTGTTTCCACATCTGTGGGGTCAGAGCACTATGTCAGTATCTTGTCCTTTGTGGATAAGGATCTGCTGGAGCCAGGCTGCTCAGTCCTGCTCAACCACAAGGTAACCTATGGTGATACTCTCCAATAATGGATTTCTCATACGACAATGAAAAATGTTGGTTTACTTTGATATTGTCTCCATGTAAACATGCTCTCTGTGGTTATTCAGCACTTACAGTATGTGTGATCCCCCCAGGTTCATGCTGTGATTGGGGTGCTGATGGATGACACTGATCCCTTGGTGACAGTGATGAAAGTGGAGAAGGCTCCACAAGAAACATATGCTGACATTGGAGGACTGGACAATCAGATCCAGGAGATCAAAGTAGGTCACAAAGTTGCAGTTGCAACAGCAAGCTAACAATCTTGAGGAATATTCTCTTTAAAGATGAGCAGACATTAAGGCTTTGTAGCATCTATTTCATAATGTGTTTCCTGCTGATACCTGAGTGGGACATACTGCATCAGTGGGAGGAAATTGATTGACTTGTCAAAGTGGGCGTGTTGTTGATGGCATGCTGCTGTGCCAGCTCAGTGTGTGAAACATGGAGGATTACAGTGTTTGCAGTCAATAGTTGCACAGCATGAGTGTTGGAGTACCATATTAACTCAAACAATAGACTGGTCTGGTGTTTGCAATTGTACCAGTAGGTGTCACACTTCACTCAGTAGCCACCCTTGACACGAGCACATAGAGAAAATCATGGTGCATGAATTTGTGTCGTGTTTTCAATCAACTTGAAGTGCTAATGTTGATTTGTAACTCGCTATGTGGTCGGTGAAAAAATAAGCATTAAGGTAAACGCATTTGCAATCTACATGTTTCCACCTCCTCCTGACCTCCTTCATATTGCTTCTGTAGGCACGCTAGAAAATCGCCTGTCAGACAAAATCTGGTGCTTCAGTCAGTTGGATTATATCCAAATATAATATTATGTTAATCGGGTTGTCATGTTTCTTATTCCAAACCTTCATAGAAGTTGGATTTAGGGCTGTTCCGCTGTCACCACAGGTACTTACTGATGTAGGCTACTTTTTAATTTGCCAGTATGTGTCATAGTGACAAATTTATATTTAACATTAAGTCAAACCAAGTCATGCTTGCAGTCCAGACCAGCAAAACCATCTCAACTCTCTTTGAAACCACAGTCTATGTCATGAATCACTTTGTATTGATGGAGCATCTTTACTGAGACTGGCTGTGCTTGTCTTTTATTATAGGAGTCCGTGGAGCTGCCTCTCACACATCCTGAATATTATGAAGAGATGGGCATCAAGCCCCCCAAAGGAGTCATCCTGTACGGACCACCTGGCACAGGTGAGAACTTCCATTAAATAGACTGCTAGTGTCTTTCTCTCTCTCTTTTTCTAAAACCTAAAACGAGTTTCCACTTTAAAGAACCAGTCAAGTGAACCAGATCTCGTTAGTACTTAAACCAAATCACCTGTGTGTTGCTCACAGTGTGGCTTTGAGGTGCTGCTTAATGGATATGACTTGTCAGAATCTCCTGTAGCTTCTCGGCACTTCACACATAGTGATACACATTTCTTAATTATATGCAAAACCTTCTTCGTTAATATGCTTCATAATGTTAAGTTTAATGCTAATGTCTCGAAAACAAAAATTCTGGCATTTTAGAGTTTGCAACATTTTCCAATGTTTGAGGTTTAAATAACAGCTAGACAATACTATACAGCCATTATTGAGTAAACAACACTTAACCACTGTAATTACAAAGGACAGTTGTTTGCTAAAAGTGCTTGTTTTTTGTCTGGCTCAGGTTGTTATTTTATGTCTGACAACACTTTAGAAAGCATCCCCACTGAGATGGACCTTTCTGTTGACGTTTCACTTCTTTTTTTTTTTTCTGCTCTCTGCTGTAACATCCCATGCTTACTGGCTTATTGAATGATTTTTTTGTTGTTGTTATCCTACCACGCTTTACTGGTGTCAGGTCAGCACAATAACTTTAGCTAATAACATGACCTCCACACCGGCTGCAATGCCCACTCCCCCTTTGAACAGCATTTTTCTGCTGGCAAAAGTGCTTTGTGTACGATTTCTTCTCCTGTGTGACTGGCAGTAGTCAGCCTGGTCAAAATCTCTAAAGAACAGAGACTTGCACCATAAAACTGCTAAATTCAGTTGCTGCAGACCTTTTTAGAATTTAGATTTTATTAATCAGCCCTTTTCCCTACTGCTTTGAATTACGAAAGATAATCAAGTTTGTGTCACCCACTGTGAATCTAAACATCAAAGTGCTTTTATTCAGATAGAATTTGCTCATTTGCCGAATTGGACATGTTTGGTCGGATGCACTGAGCTCACGTCTGTTCGTCCTCACGCCAGGTAAGACTCTGCTGGCCAAGGCCGTAGCCAATCAGACATCTGCCACCTTCCTGCGCGTGGTGGGCTCGGAGCTGATCCAGAAGTACCTGGGAGACGGGCCCAAGCTGGTGCGAGAGCTCTTCAGGGTGGCGGAGGAACACGCGCCCTCCATCGTCTTCATCGACGAGATCGACGCCATCGGCACTAAGAGGTAAAATGCGTTTTTTCTTTTCCCTTTGTTGTGAGTTTTTAAACTGTCGTAGAAGATTTTTCACAGCAGATTTCAATTATTTTGGCGTGACAAATCAACCCTCTCCCTCATTAGCAAAAATGGTAATTATACCGTTTATGCATGACTGGAGGCAACAGCATTGTAAATTGTCTGTGTTTCAACTCTGTAAGCAAAGAAATGTGGAGACGGCCTGATGTTAAGTAGGATATTGGCCAGTCTGAATGAATGGCTTAGACTAAACATCGACTCTTGCCTTAAATAATAAATGAGTGTGTGGATGCAGTCGAGCTCTTTACCTCATATGGGTGGAAGGAGTCAGTAGCAATGATGGACGAGCTAGTTTGAGCTTTTAAGTCCGTGCAGTGAAAAAGACGGTATGCACTTTCTCTCTGCGTTGTGTAGGTATGACTCTAATTCTGGTGGTGAGAGGGAGATCCAGAGAACTATGCTGGAGCTGCTCAATCAACTGGATGGCTTCGACTCGAGGGGCGACGTCAAAGTCATCATGGCCACCAATCGGATAGAAACTCTGGACCCCGCTCTCATCAGACCTGGTCAGTACAGTACAGGAATATGGAATCACTTTTATATATATATTTTTTAAATCAAGCAGGCGCTATTTGCAATGTGTGACATGATTTTGCTTTCTGCTCCTCAGGACGAATTGACCGCAAGATTGAATTCCCCTTACCGGACGAGAAGACCAAACGGAGGATTTTCCAGATCCACACGAGCCGCATGACAGTCGCCGATGACGTCACCCTGGACGACCTCATCTTGGCTAAGGACGACCTATCAGGAGCAGACATTAAGGTACCAACGAGACAGCTTACCCACAGCTGCAATCTACCTTCCCTGCGATTAGATGATTCCACTCTTGCACAACATTCTTAAATGTCAGATCTTAATGAGAGAGTTGAGCTGCATCACCAGATGACCCGCGGACGCCGTTTTTATGTCCTTTGCACGACATTCCGTGTGTAATCTAATACTAATCTTTATGAGTCTGCCATTTTAATTAAAGAGTGGATGAATCATGGTTCTGTCCAGTGTATCCACGCAGCGTAGATGCCCTCTTGTCTGTTTTGTGACCTGGCCGCTGCTTTTTTCCGTAGCTGCGACCATTGATTGACTAGGCGAGTTCAAAGGGTCGACTCTGAGGTTCTGCAGAATGGGAACAAGGCTTAGAGTCCACCGTCAACACTTATTTATCTGTATTAATCCCTCTTTTTGCAAGGATGGAAAAAAACGTTTAGCTTTTTCTCACTGAATCAACTCTGCTGCCCTCTTGTGGAGTACCACAGAATGACAATTGAAGCCCCTTAATGTTTAATCAATACTTTGGTCTGTAACATTAACATATGAATCATTTGTCCTCTCCGTTGCAATCTCCTAGCAGCATTTAAATGTTAACAATCAAACTTTGTTGCTTTTGAGAAGGATAAATATGGTACAAAGCACATTCAGCTTCCCTTCCCCCATATCAACCATCAGAACAAGTTTAAAACAGCAGTTTGTCTATACAGCATTTTCAAATTCATCCATTCCCACAGATACGAGTTTACCCTGTTAGGCAGGAAACCTAAACCCACTAATTGAAAGCAGAGCATTGTTGTTTTTCTTTTGTACCGAGAGTGGTTGTTCCTGCAGAATGTAACAGCATACCTCTTTTCAATAGCAGGAAAAAAAAAATGTAGTGCCGTCTTCATCTCCTGTCTCTCTCTCTCTCTCTCTCTCTCTCTCTCTGGCTCTGTCCTCCAGGCCATCTGCACGGAGGCCGGCCTCATGGCTCTGCGGGAACGCCGCATGAAAGTCACCAACGAAGACTTCAAGAAGTCCAAGGAGAACGTCCTGTACAAGAAGCAGGAGGGCACGCCAGAGGGGCTTTACCTCTAACCATCGGCATACGTTGTTCCTCTCAGACCCCACCTCAACAGATCTATCACCGTGTGAAAGACGGGAGGCAGCAACTGAGTTGTACGTCTCCCCAGAGAGAGTTTTTGATATATTTTGTGCATGTTATGTCTGGCTTATTCCACTCTCTTGTTACCGTTATGTGTTTAAAACAATAAATAAAATG
>CAESWR010000697.1:400436-414751 GCA_903171835.1 Mullus surmuletus | reverse complement strand
GTCCGGAAAAGGATTCCTTTTTTTTTTTTTTGAAATGCTGGTAGTTTTGATTCGAACTACATTCATGCTTGTGCTGCAGCCGTTTTATCTGAAGGTGATTGGTTGTAGGCACTGATTGGGGGGGGGTTTGTCATTCACTTGAGCGCCGTCATCAACGTTTTTGTCACTCTTTCGGGTTAAAATGATTTTGGGAAAAAAAAAGCTGAATGGGGGGGGGGGGGGTATTTGAGAGTTTCAACATATTTTATCTAAAAAGAAAAAAAACAACTAAATTGAACCCCCTAGTAATCTTTGGATTTGAAGATTTGGTCAGGATTTACGCTCAGCAAGGCTGAAATTAAGTGTGTAATGATGGTTGGATCCGCAGCTGCGTCTACTTTTTGTCCCCTCCCCACACCCCACCCCCGCTCTAAATTCAGATACCCCGCCCCGTCTTCGTCCTTAGCCACCTTCCTTTTCTCCCCTGTACCTGCTGTGGTGGATTGATTACCACGATCGCCTCTCGGCTCCAACCACTGCCCCCTCCCTCCCTCCCTCCCTCCCTCCTTCCCCCGGTTTGGCTTCCTACTCCTGGAGCGTGATAAATGTGTGGAGAGTCCACCAACAGCAACCTCCCCCCCCCCCCCCCCCCCCTCAAGGAATTAGTCAAAGCATCCCAGCATTTCTCTCAAGCACAGCTAACTCTGCTCATTCAAACAAGGAATAAAAGCCTTCACTGAAACATCAAATGAGTTGGATGTTCACGCTGGTCATGTTTGACAGTTCCATTTCTGGTTTTCTTTTTTCTTTCTTTCTTTTTGTTTTTTTTTGCAATTTTGTGCTCTGTGATAAGAAAAGGTACTTCGGAGAAGGAAAAAACTGTCCCTGTGATGATCGTGCCATCGGTGGGATCCGTGTGTCAAATCTTGGGAAAAAAAACAAAAAAAGTCTGAAATCCCCGTGCCACTCCACCACTGCTGGCGCGGCCCCAAAAAAGCACCCGGCTATAGACCTTGTGAAAGAGCCAGTGGTTCCAAAAGGCGAGTGGAAGGTGTTTCGAGTCGAGGCTCCTCTACAGCACAGAACCCGTGTTTTTAAGTCCTCTCCGAGAGGGTGTGTGTCTGTGTGTGTGTGTGTCACAACTGCTGCTTCCATCAGAGGCTGCCGAGGCTTCTGGGCCCCGTGGAGGGTCACCGCCGCCGCCGCCGCTTCTCCTCCCGTGATAAATTCGGATTAGTCCGGGGGAATCACGCATTTCTAGGTGGGGGGTGAGGGGGGGGCTGACCAACAGATGAAGACTTTTGCCTCCTCTGCAGATTTCGCAGCTGCCCGCCGCCCCCCCCCCCTCCGCTCCCCCGTGTGTCTCTGAGCTCTTCAAATCCAGCTGGGAAGCGTCGCTCCTCGTCTGAAGATGCTCTCCCGGAGGGTGGGGAGAGGGGGTGTGAGGGGGGGTAAAGGGTGTATGTTGGGAGTATTTATTTGGGAGTTGAGCCTCGTTTGGATTCCCCACGAGGAGACCTTCGCCGTCTCCGCCTCCGTTTTTCCCCTCGGCAGCCCGACCACACGGCGCCATCTTCCCCGACCTCCCTCCTCGCTCTGCACGGGCTCCGGTCTCCGCCTCCTTTCCGGCCTTCGCCCGCCATCTTCTCTGCCCGTCTGTTCGTGCTCTCTCTTCGTCGTCTCCTACCCTCTCCGTTCATCTCGCTGGTCATTGGTTTGGTTTCGCTATTCCGTCGCGTTCACTCGGTAGTGCTTCGGTTGTAGCAGAGGAAAACAGGTATCCATTTTATGTTTTTATTATTTCCCAGATTAAAAAGCTGATGAACTAAGCTCCGCTCAAGCCTAGCTCCCATCGTCAAAGCAACCTACAACACAGAGAATGCTTGGTAAACTCGGACCACAACGTATGAGACAAAACAGGAAGGAAAAAGGTAGCAGTTGGACTTACACACTAGTACTGTGACAGGCCAGTCACCCCACCATGCTGGTATGCACGTTCACCCTGGTAAGTCGAGTCCTGGGACAGAGCCACGTCGATCTGGGACTTGAACTCATCACCCAGGTAACTGTCCTGGAGGAGCAATGTAGAACAAGACGGCAATTATAAACAAATCTACAGCCTGTAAACCAGGGCCCACCGACCCTTTTGACACTGAGAGCTACTTCATGGGCCCCGAGTCTTGCGAAGGGCTACCAGTTAGGCCTGTCACAATAATCAATAAATCAATTAATCGCAAGATAAATGAGAACAAACCCGATAATCTTGTCGGCCTTAATATATTGCCTTGTGAATGCATGTTTGTTTTTTCTCATCTCGCGCTACCAAACAGGCTGGATGTCAAGAGGATTCAATCCGTGCATCAGTCTCAGCACCTGGGCGCGTTGGTTCCATAGAGGAATGAATGGAGTGAGCCCTCCTGTCAGTCATCCACTATCTTTGTGTCATTGAGGGGCGGGTTCCTGACTTTCCAATTACAATGTTAAATACTCTTGAGAAATGATAGTTTGTTGCTTTTTAAAGGATGTTCTTGCATTATTATGCCACATTGTCATTATATTAGTTAAAAAATGATCTCAAAATAATGTCGTTACACAATAATATCGTTTATCAGCCATAATTTGTGGGACAATATATCGTCCAGCAAAATTTGCTATCGTGACAGGCCTACTACCAACATACACTCTTCTGAATTAACACATTTGCTTTGACCTATGAACTAGAATAGGTCAGAGTTCACCTACCCTTATATAAACTTCATGTATAATAAACATATTTTTAATGCTTTAAAGCTATTGTTATTTCCAAATCAATAAAAATGCAAGTGTGATTAAAAAAAAAAAAAAAGAATAGCAACAAAATAAAATAAAATCTTTGAACAGGCTCATATGGTCCTCGGGGGCAACCTGGTGCCCACAGACACCTGCTCTAAACCTTCTTCAAATGCTACTACGACGTATTCATTGGGCGGTGATGGTGGCGAAGGATGTGCGTTGATACCTGGGAAAGCTCCGGCTGGGAGAGGCCAGGCTGGCTCATCTGCGACGGCTGGCTCATGGAGATGTAGCCCTGAGTCAGCGGCCCCTGGGAGAAGGACTGCGAGGCCCCGTCCTGGCTGATCTGGCTGTTCAGCCCGTTGCCCTGGCTGGCACCCTGGTGGGCGGAGCCGCGCATTCTCTGGCGCCCGCCGCGGCCGGGCTTCCCCTTCAGAGCACCGCGACCTACATGGCAGGGTCGGGGGAAAAAAAACAACATCCGATTGGTGATCAGAAGTGATGGGGTCACTCCCTGTAACCACATCGGCTGATGGTGCAGCTTCGTACCTGCCGCCGGGCCATTGGTCTGGCCGAGGTAACTGGGCGGGGGCATTGGAGGCATCACCAGGTTAAAGGGTATGGGGATGTTCATGGCCGCCATGTGACCCGGGCCCGCCCCAATCATCCCGATCTGGTCATGAGTTTGGAAGTACATGTTGGATGGGCGTGCAGCTGAGAGAGAGCAAACAGAGCAAAGTTCAATGTCGAGGTGGCGTGCCCAAAAACTAGAAGCAAGCTGACCGTTAGCAAAAAAATGTGTCATTAACGCACATCTAAAACTAAAAACGGAATACAAAGCCCCCCCCCAGCTACAGAAAAAATGTCATTAAGTCCCTGCATACCACCCCACTGACATTCTACAAGACCCCAACGCCAGTGACATGGTTGAAATATGTAATCTATTAAGAATAAAAACAAACAAAACTAAATCAGTCCAAATACCGGCATTGCTGCGGTCGTAAGCGGAGCCTGGGATGAGAGCCTCCCGGGCATCGTACATGGCAGTGCTCATGAAACGTCCACCCTGTGAGAAAGAGGAAAGTTGACATCATTTAAATGGCAACGGCACTCTTGACACATATCGGATTTTTGGTGGACAGACGGCACGAGGCGAGGCGGCGACTCACAGGGTTGATGGTGTTGACCAGCTTGCGCGGCTTGCTGAACTGCATGAGGCTCTCCCTCAGGTTGTTGAGGGGCCCCTCCACCAGCACCTTCTGCTCCTTGTAATTATTGAGCAGGTTGTTCCACAGCGGCTGCTTGGAGAGGGCCTTAGGGTTGCCCACGATGATCACTCCGTACCTTCACGAACATGCATCATTGTTTGGATCATAGGGTACATTTACATGCAGTCAAATAACCTTTTTCGAAACGGAACATTAGCAATAACCCGGTTGCGCGCTGCAATGTAAACACAAATAACCCGTTTGCATAAGCGGAATATGCTCATATTCCGTTTTTTAAAAACCCGAATATTACCGCTGTGTTACTCCTTTTCTGACCCGAATATTTGATTGTGTATACTGGGATGGGGATATCCCCATCCAAAACAACATGAATTTGTGTTCTGAGCATGTTCTATTCACAACAAGTATTGGTCTTTTGAGGAACTACTTGTAAACATGGACAAACGCAAAACCAACATCAACATTTTGAGGAACTACTTGTAAACATGGACAAACGCAAAACCAACATCACGCCACACACTTTTGCAGTGTGATGAAAGACACAAGTGTGATGAAAGACACAAACATCATGGCATTTGTAGACAGTAGAAAGTACTGGGATAGCCAGATCCACAAAAAAGTGAGCATAAAGTTACGCGGAGCAGGGTTTGTACAAGATATTTTTCTGTGCGACACTGGTTTGATCGGGAGATCCCAATTGATTACAATGAACATGTATACAGGAATAATAGTAAAAAAAAAAATTACTTGGCTCTGGTCAGCGCCACGTTGAGTCGACGGGGGTCATTCAAGAAGCCGATGCCCTGGTGCTCGTTGGCACGGACACAGGACAGGATGATGAAGTCCTTCTCTCTGCCCTGGAAGGCGTCCACGCTGGCGATCTCCACTTGCTATGGCGGAACAGGAGGAGGGAGAGGGCAGAGTGAGCACAACGTTTACGCCAAACTCCTCGGCTCAGCATCGCCTCGCTGGTTGGTCTCCAGTACCTGATAGAGTTTGGTGTGCAAGGATCCGCTGAACTGCATGTATTGGACCAGGTAGGACCGCTGACCCTCGTATGGGGTGATGATGCCGATCTGGTCGGGCTTGGCGCCCGCCTTCAGCAGCCTGGTGGTGATTTTCTCCACATTGGCAGCCTCCGTCCTAGAGGGGACATCAGCAGCAATTAATATTCGGTTACTCAGTTTCAGTCTTTGGTGATCTTATTATGTGTTTAATGTGTTTTAATATGTTTTTGATGGAATTGTGTGGGTTTTCTGAGCCTACGAAAGACCATATGTCACTATTTGGAATGGACAATAAAGTGTCTGTGGGTGCATCTTACCAACCAACCTACCCATCTCATCTACCAACCAATCAACCATCCCACCTATCCTCCTACCTATCTTATTTACCTCCCGACCAACCTTACTAGATACATATCTAACTACCAACCTACCCAACTATCCATCTATCATCTACCAAACAACCTATCTATCCATTTAATTATCTATCTAACCATCTGCCTAAAGAAGAGTTCAAAGTAACAGTTGGGTTGGACTGTGGTGTATGACGTTACCTGTTCAGGTAGGAAGTTCCCGAGCTGGCAATCTCCTCTTGGCCCTGAGTCACGTAGAAGAACATGGGTTTATCCGGCTGCGGCCACTGGAAGTCAAACCCCTTCTTGATGCGGTCAGCTGAGAGTGAGAGGGACAATGTTTTTCAGTCTTTGGAGATCTTTTTGTTTTCTCAACACTCATGTTTCACCCCTGCCATTAAGACAAACCTGCAGTGACGCCGTTCTGCAGGGAACCCTCGTAGAAGATGTTGGATGGGAAGGCACTAAGAGCGGGATGCATCCGGTACTGGACCTGCAGGCGGATCGGCCGGATCCCAAGAACCACCAGGCGCTCGAACAGGGACTGTGACAGACCCGCCTTGGCTGCCTTCTTACACATCACCACAGGACCCAGCTGGCAGTGGTCGCCCACCAGAATGAGCTGGAGGAGAGACAAGTGGATTAGCCTAACTGCATCTAAATAGACCTTTTTGTATGCGAATCAGAAGTTATGATTATGATAGAATTCATAGTAGCCATAAATTGTACTTGACATTCAGAGTAAATGTTTGTTCAATGCTGTCAGACAGTTTACTTTGACATCATGACACATCTACTCTGATTGTATTTCCTTGACAGTGACCTGGTTTCTACAAAAATAACTAATTCTTGTTGCCAGCCACTCTGCACCCATTCAGACAGTAGGTTTTCTGGGGGTCTCTGTGTGTGTTTGTACCTGCTTGGCTCCCAACACGACAGGCACCATGCACTCAGGCTCGGTGGCCTGTGTGCTCTCGTCGATCAGGATGGAGCGGAACTGCATCTTGGCCAAACGAGGGTCTCCAGCCCCCACACAGGTACAGCAGATCACATCGGCATTCTGCAAGGCAGGGGGTAATAGATCACAGTGCTTGACTCGAGTGAAGTGCTAAACCACAAATCTTTTAAGTCCTCAAGCGAATAGCATATATCTTTCTGTTTACTCTGTCTGCAGACAATGACAGACTTTAAAACAGGCAGCTCCTCCTCACCATGAGCAGCTCCCTCTCAGCGGTGCGTTTCAGGGCTCGGTAGCGCTTTTCGTCAGCGGATGACAGCTCGCCTGTCTCGTCTTTCAGCTGCTGCAGCTTCTGCAGCTCCGGCATGCTTGAGGAGGCAAAGAAAGATCCGGGTGACGACAGAGAAGGCGGACCAGAGTCACGATGCATGTTGCAAATCATGAGACGGACGAGGACACTGTCATGACTGTGCACACCTGTCGTCCAAATCAAAAACACACCTGGAAATGCCAATGTGTGCACACAGTGTGGTTTCAGAGTGACGGGCTGTTTACTGGCAGACTGGATTTAAATGTGAAGAAAACGCGGTCATGTTTTTAATCCAGATTCAGGAGGATTCCACTCCGCTTCTCTCACCTGTCCATGTTGCTGATCTGGTTGTGGAGCGCCAGGAAGGACACGGGCGACTCAATGGCCTCCCTGCTCTTTGCACACAGTCTGACCACCTTCAGACCGGTCTTGTCAATCTTCTCTGTTAACTGGTCCACAGCAATGTTACTGGGAGCGCACACCAGGACTGGCCTGTCGGTCAGCATGCAAACACGAAGCGCAGAGGGTCAGGGCAGAGTCACAAAAACGACATTAAAATTAAGTGTCACAATTGGCAAGTATGAAAGCATCTAGAATTCGCACCCGTTGCCCTGCCGGGACAGGTGATAGACGATGGTGGCCGAGGTAACCGTCTTCCCAGTACCAGGAGGACCCTGAATAAGGCTGAGAGGCCTCTGAAGCACTGTCTTCACAGCGTACACCTGAACACACAAGCAAAACAAGACAGGGTTGATCCTCTCTCAACCAAAAAAAGATTGCAAACAAATAAAAGAAGATGTAATTAGGAGAGGAAGCTCTTTTTGTTAATGTACCCTCTACACACCCTGCTTGCATTAATGCTACTTCCACACCAAAAACAGAAGAGGGAACACATTTAAGTGACTCAAAATGTGATTTTCCATCCTAATGAAAGCCACAAGAAAAATAAGTCGATTTGCTTCCTGCTGTTTTGCATGCTGCGTTTTCAGAACGCTGAGCCACTTTGGCAGCGGGAACAACGGGGTCTGACCTGTGAGTGATTGAGGTCGGGCAGGCCCTGGGCAGTGAAGCGCTTGGGCAGCTGGCACTTAATGGTGACATCTTCCACTTCATGGCCCAGCAGTTTGTGGTAAATGTAGCCGGACACTGAGGTTTCATCCACTGCGAAGGTCTTCAGGGCGCTCTGCATCCTGCAGCACAGCGGGAACAAAGCATTCAACACCGATGATGAAAAACGGGGTTGACAACCAGCACTGGAGCGTCTCCCACCAGAAAGAAGGCTGGAGGTACCAATTTATGACATTACTTCAACATGCTGAAATGACCACCCACGAGGGATTATTTTGGGATGGAACTTTTTTTTGGCTAATGTTGATATGCGCACTCTTCTTTCGGTTAACTGAAGAGAAGAACATGACATTTTGAAGCTTTACAATAGTTCCATGAAGCAGACATTTATAAAGCGTGTCGCTGCCATTTGTAATACACACGCTGCAACAACTTGCACCATCGCAGGTGCAGAGTTGATGATATCACCCTACTGGGCTGCTACGCCAGCAGGATTTGAAGCAAATATCAGTATCAATAACCAATAATGCACTTTTCCAATAATAATTCAGTCATTAATGCCAAAGTTTTAGTTGATTTCCTATTACATTTTCTGCCATTATATCATGGGAATCATTCAGTGAGCAATGTTAAGATTAACTCAAAAGAGGTGCAGAGGGATATTAAAAAAGTGCCTACCTGTCAAAGGAAGTAGACTTCCACACAAAGTCAACCTGGAAGTTGTGTGGTATTTCCACGGGTGCTCCAACGCTGCTGCGCAACTCGATGGCAATTTCATCCCCATAGTCTTTAAACAGACGGTTAAGGAAAGACTCGCAAAATATGTCTCACAGGCAGGCAAGGGATACATTTTATCACTGAGCATTTGATGGTAAAAAAAAAAAATTGGGATAAATGAATGTGAAACTGTCAACAGTAAAAAAGGATACTGTCTGGTACTTTGATGACGTGGCCAATTCCTTTCCACAGCGGCGCCAGGTCTCCCTTGTACCTCAGGCAGATTTCATCACCTTGCATCAAGCGCATATCTAAGATTGGCAGAGGGACACGAGTTAGGATTGGAATCCCGCCGCGCCTGGAGCGATCCACAAATAAACTAAGGAGAGAGGGACTTGGTGATGAGCCGAATGGTCACGGACATGACGCCACAACACCCCACGACAAAATCAAGCACACATGCACCCGATGATGCAAGGCTGCGGGAGGCTGCGTGCAACTCTGTGGACTGAGAGGGGCGGTGGGGTGGCAGGGGAGGGGCTCTATCTGCACCACTGAACGACGTAAGTAGAAGCTGGGAGAATTACCACCTGAATCCGTCTTGGGCAGTGTGAAATAGGCAATCCGCTTTTTATTCAGCCCCAGGTCCCACCTGACCGTTATATTGTCTTGGGTCTGCAGGAGAAAAATAAAACATTCAAGAAGAGGTTACAGGGCGAATCACGATATCTGCAATCCTGCTGCTCAAAACGATGCAAAAACACATGTGTACCTGGGACTCTTTAAGCTTCTTGTCATAATCAGCCTCCAGTTTGACCAGTGGGCCAAATATATTTTGGTACTGGTAGGCGTCCTCGTATCGTAGCAGCACGTGCTGCGGCTCCTCGTCCACGCCGGGTTTCTCCAGGTCCTCCAGGGTGGCAGTGGGGTTGTCCTGTGAGAAGACACAGCGTTCACACCACCGAAGAGTCCCGTCGAGGAGCTGCTCGCATCGACCGAGGCGTGTCTGCCGCGTACCTTCCAGAGTTCCTCCAGCTTGTTGATCTGCTGGGCAGTGATCTGACGGGCCCGGAGCTGCTCCTGCTCCGATGGGATCTTCACCAGCCAGGACAGGAAACACCGGTCCTGGATCAGCGGCTGCCACTGGGAGCTGTCCCAGTTGATGTCCTTCAGGCTACTCTGGCTGGCACAGGGCTGCCTGCGTGGGTGAAGGATGAAAGGTTCACAGACAGGAATCCATCGCGCATATATCCATTTATCAGATTCAAAGTACCTCTGTATATTCGATGAAAATCACTTGTATTGAAAACGTATAATACTGCCTTTACTTTACTAGTCGACTACTCAAGTTGGAACAAAGTCACAATTTAATATCGCTTTATACAATTTGGTAGCAGGACAAATCACAACCAACATGGTCTTTTAGACAGCTTGTCACAGATCAGAATTTATGTCAGCTGTGACAATAGAATAGAATAGTCTTTACTATCCCACAATGGGGAAATGACTGTGTTCCAGCAGCATACACGCACAGAAGAAGAGCAATGAATAGACAGAAGGACAAATGAATTACAGAAAGTAAGAAATAAAAAAGACAGAGGAGAAAGGTCGTAGAAGAGAAACATCTGTGATGTATTTGAGGAAGTTGGTCGTTCGATGTTTTTGTCGGGACTAACCACACTGCCGACCACGTTTGTTGGTTTTTACGTAACACAACAACATGCAGAATATTAGGCCACTACAAATAAAAGCCTTGGTTATATTACTGTAGTAAGTTACAACTACAGCAACTAGTCGAAGAAGGTGCACTTCCTGTTTCATACATGAATTTGCCTACTTTGCTTTCAGTTTGTGCAGCAACGCATCTGATCGTGACTGAGCAGGCGGATGTGCTCCATCTTGACAGGACGTGATGAATTTTGCGGGTTCGCCAGAACATGTCGGGGCGCCACGCTCTCACGACCACTCACCTGCACAGCAGCACCACCACGGAGTCGGCCTTGGCGGGGATGAAGCCCAGGAGGAAGACATTGCGACAACCGCAGTTGTAGCACTCCAGCACCGTCTCCCCCAGGGGTCCGTCTTTGTGCAGGGTCACCTCCTTGCATTTGGCCCTCACCAAATGGTTTACAATGTGACTGGGAATCAGCGAAAGGAAATTAGATAACCTTTGAAAGAAACGCTTTGATCTCCATGACATGTTACTGGGTAGCATTACCACAGAGGGGGTCTATTGATGGTTTGCATAACAAATATTGACAGAGGGCAGAGCAACAACCAACGATAACCAACACTGTAAATGGGTAGATTGTCCTGATTGCATTATATGATGACATCAACGGGCAAAAAATTTGCCTCTTACCGCTGTGCAAGCTTGGCAAACATCAGCCCAACTTTATTCATTTCAATCTATAAGTAAGGCGAATCATTGCTCTCATGTGTGAGGCTTTTAGGTCAAATACACACCTGCCAGATGTGTTACCACGTCCATTGCAGAACCATTTCTTGCTGGTATTGCAGTAAACCACACATGCTGGATCGTGGATACCGCAGTAGCTGGGCGGGAAGAAAAAGCCAAATTCAGTCAGAATGTTGCATAAAATCTCAACACCAGTGATTATTTCAGTGAGCCGCATCTACCTGAATTACACTGAAATACACATATCATTGGCTCAACAATCCACCTCTATCATCGAAATATGAATCCAGGGTAGGCGTCTTAAGAGCTGTACGACACATCTACTGCATCACAACTAAGTTTATATACGATACACACCACCAATCCCTATTTTGCATCTGATCAATCATGTACTTTGTGTGGTGCAACAACCTCGCTACACATTTGTGGACAATTACATAGTCAATATTAAAACATCCACAATATAAAAGATGAGTCTCTTAGATAGCTGATTTTCTACGGAAACATCAAATGTATAATGTGCTGACGTGAAAACAGTTTGTGACCGTCACTCCACACTAAACACAAACAACTTCCTGGCATTTCCTCTACAAATGTACCTAAAGTTATACACGTGGATATAACTTTCATAAGTGAAAACACACTTATTTCAATGCTGCCCATGTGCACACACCACCTCTCACTTAAAATTCTATGTTTGTGGATCAATACCTGCCCTGACCTGTCACACATTTCTATTTCGGACATGTGGTTGGACGCCAAACCGCACGTGGCCGCGCCGTCCCTGCTCTTAAACCCACGATAAATAAAAGTGAAAAGTTGTCTCGTCTCGACACGCTCCCGTCAAGCATACCTGCAGGCGTGCACGGGGAGGTCTTTGGTGTAGTAGGTGTCTTCCTCATCCTCCTCGAAATTGAGCTCGGCCAACAGGTGACTGGCTTTGGCCACCGAGTCGTCCACTCCACCGTTCAGAAGCCCCTCATCAGGACCGTTCACCTGCAGCACATCATAACAAGCTTTAACACGGAGCACTAAAACTCATTCTATTGTTAAAACTTATGCACTAAATTGTGTTGACTTTCCCACCTCTACATGTTTGTTTACCTCACCTATGTGACACCCCAGTGCATGATGGGTAATGTGTATTTATAATGTGTTAAAAGTGCATATTCTCTTAGTAAGAGAGGTTATAAGACACATGAGTGAACGCAAACCCCGGTAAATAAACCCGGCTGTGGATATAAACACAGCATGCTAACTCCCCGATGCTAACGTTAGCTCCAGCGAACCACAGCGCGGAAAAGCTGCTTAAACAAAGTTAACTTTGGGCTGTCACGGCGTCTAAACGTGCAGCTGCTACACGTGTCCGCCGGAGCGACACACACACGGGTCTCTGAATGAGCAATCGGTCCAAAACAAACACTTGAGTGAAAGTAACGCGAGTTAAAGTTGTTTAGTTTGCGGTTAGCCGTGCTAACAGCGAGCTAACGCGGAGCTAACCAACGTTGGATCCAAGCATAGACCTATAAGCATAGATGCGACATCCGGGGTTGACAACTGCGCACGGGGCCGGCGCCATCTTTCTCCGGTGCTCTTAACCATCACAACTTCGGGCTCAACTTTTTAGGGATGACAAACAACAAGCAGCAGCAAACCATGGTGTAAATTATAAAACTAATCAAATTATTTAATTTCACATCCCGGCGTTTTGTTGAATTATTCTATATTTACATTTTTCTTTATGTAAAGTGTTTCCTTTGATCTTGTTTTTGTGCAACTTGAGCAACAGTAAAGTATATTCTCTCTCCAAGTCTTGACACCCAAACATACCATATCATTGTTGCCGTTCCGAATAAATCTCCCGAACAAATCTTGACTTGTGTCACAATTAGGAGAAAAATCAGATGTGCACATATTTGGAAACCTGCTTTCAGACCAGATGTTTTCCGACAGCAAATCAGAGAGTTGCATTATCTCACTCATATTGGAATTGTTTCAAATTCTTATGATAAGACGCTTGAGTCCACAGACTTTGATGGGGAAAAAGACGATCAACAAGAGCAGAGTGAGATTCCACCAGTGTGTCTCTTCAAGGTTTACTTGTCGTTCTTTTTTTCTTTCAAAGCCACCGACAAATTTGAAGGCAAAACACATCAAGGGACCAATGCCATCTTGCCCCAACAAGGAGCCATTACCAACAACCACTGCTACATGACAGTACTCATCAAAGCTCCAGTGGGGATATCTGCTTTATCTGTCAGCCCCTCATAAAACCATGGCAACAAAGATAACAGAAAGCTGCAATCAAAACAAACAATTATCATCCAGTCATAGCTGGGAAACAACTGTACACAACTTCCACATGCAATGAGGGAAGGGTCCTGTTTCACCATCTCTCAGGAGGCAAAAGTATTTGACACTACGACCTAAAAAACACTCCAAAATTTTTGTTTAGCGGCAATGTTTACATCTTACTTTAAAAAGGATTCCCGCAATGATGATTTTATATTCTGGCAAAACTTCTACCAACTTGTAACGAAGGGTGACGTGAATACTTGTATTTATGGGTTTGTTGTGTGTATTGCTTATGGCTTGTATACTAAAAAGTCACCTTTCTCAAGTATTCACGGTTTTACTATAACTTTTAAATCCTGCAGGCACCTCAGATACCTCTTACGGCTCACACAATATCATCAATAATATAATGCTATAACAATTTCATTGTACATTGTATACATTTCAGATTGTATTTCAGATATATTGTATACTTGACTGTTTATTATTTATTTCTATTTCACTGGCTAATTTAGATCTTACTTTATTGTATTTTATTGCATCTTATTTTGAACCTCTACTTTAATATTGTATTTCTATTTACATTTTCATCTTTATCGCTTGTTTCCATCTCTAAAAACAATTTCCCCATCAATAAAGTATTCTGAATCTGAATCAAAACCTTCAGCAAAATCTCAACAAAACTATAGATGCTATAAGAGTTTTGATGACCTTTTTAAATCTTGCGCTTCCACTTTAACCACAAACCCGGAAGCGCGACTCAATTCCTTTATAAACACATTATTAAACGCTCCCCCCACCCCCTGACCAACATGGCAGCCGCGCTTCAACGCTTAGCTCGCGCGCGCGGCGTCTACGCGCACAGATCTATGGCGTCCAATAATAGCGGGCTAGCAAACCGTGCTACAGCAGTTAGCCGACGGGCGCTAACCGCGCTTTATTGCGCCTTCACGTGAGGCGAGAGGGATGCGAACCTGGCCGTCCAGCTGGCTCTGGGTCTGACCCTGGGTCTGCGTCTGGCTCGGGAGGGTGAAGTCGGTGAAGTCGTACTCGGACCCCTGCGTGTCGGCTCCGAGCAGCTCCGTCTCCTCGGTGTCTAAGAAGGTGAGGGTCTGGGAGCTCGGCCCGTACGCCTCCACACTCATCGCGGCGCAACTTTCGCTTTGCTGGTTTACAACAAAAAAGAAAAAAGAGAGAGAGAGAGAGAGAGA
>CAESWR010000697.1:348018-390774 GCA_903171835.1 Mullus surmuletus | reverse complement strand
CCCCCCCCCCCCCCCCCCCCCCTCCACAGCTGGTGGAGCTGAAGAATGGAGAGACGTACAACGGCCACCTGGTCAGCTGTGACAACTGGATGAACATCAACCTGAGAGAAGTCATTTGTACCTCACGGGTAAGTCCCTCAGTGCCACCGTAGAGTCAAGAAGCCACTTGTTACAAAAATAACAATTCCGTTTCCCTCTCACAGGATGGAGATAAGTTCTGGAGGATGCCCGAGTGCTACATCCGAGGAAGCACCATCAAGTACCTGCGAATCCCGGACGAGATCATTGACATGGTGAAGGAGGAGGTGGTGTCTAAGGGTCGAGGGCGCGGAGGCTCCCAGCAGAACAAACAGCAGGGCAAGGGACGGGGAGGAGCCGGCCGAGGTACGTGAGCAACCCGTGCTGATCATAACCATCGTGCCGCTGTAGTTTTTAAAAGTGTGCACGATGATTGACAGTTGGGTCCAAAGTTATTGCACTGAGCATTTGTAGATGAAACACTAATACACTTTTCCTCGTCCCTGGTTTTTCGTGCCTTCTCTCTGTAGGTCTGTTTGGCGGTCGGGGGAGAGGAATGACTGGTCCCGGTCGGGGGCCGCAGCAGCAGGGGCAGCAGCAACAGCAGCAGCAGCAACAGCAGGACAAGAAGGCAGGAAAACCACAGGGAATGAAGAATCAGCACTGATGGACAACTTCACCAACACATTCTGCGATTCCTCCAGTACACACAGATAATATCTACAGTCTGATGTTTCCTTCTGCTGTGATGTTCACTGACACACTTTGAGAAGCTGAAACATGCTGTGCAATTGCACTGGATTTAGTTTTTTAAGAATTTACTGTCTGTAAGAGGTAGTCCCCTTTTTTTTTATTTTATTATAACTGTATACCAGTGTGTCGGTCGAGCTGGCAGACCCGTTTGTGTTTCTTTTTAACTTGCCGGATGGTCGTTTCCTGGCCAGCTTGTTTTTGCAGATGTAGTTTTCATGTTGCAGGAACTGCCCAGACCCAACTTCTGTTGCATGAATGTCATCTTTTCAACCGCACCCTTTTATTTGTCCGTTTTGTGAAGTGATGTGGATTGGAAGTATTTCTTTTGTTTGTTTTTCTAGCTGCGCAATTACCGCAGCTGGAGCAATATACTGGCCACATGAGGACGAGGTTTCAGCCCTTAAAAATGAACACTTTTGTTAAAGCATTTATAAGATGAGATGTGGCGATCATATCGGGTTTCCTGAAAAAAAGATTCTCATATTCTTATGACTGGCATCGACACTTCCAACATGTGTCATGTTGGTTGGATTTTGTTTTATTTTTGTAACAAAAAACAATGTTGTAATTTATTTACACAAGAACATGAGAATAAATAACAGCTTTTGTTAAAAATGTGGTCTTATTTTGTAGAGCAAAAATGATTTACGTCAGAATCTCCCTTTGCCTTTGAAAACATTTTTTTAAATTGACTTCTTTCATGTAAGTGAAAAATGTATGTGTAATAGGTAGAGAGTTGGTGTAGAATCGCTTTCCCCAATTTTATGCGCAGCCTTTTAGTGCTGTCATGCCACCAACCATTTTGTGAAGTGTAATCCCGTTATGTCCCATTATAATGACCCAAATGGTATTTTGGCCTGCAACCTTTGATGGATTTAACAAAATCATTAATTGTAAAGGTTTGAACTTTTTCACAAAACTTCAAAGCTTCTGTCAAAAATATCATTCTTTTCCTTTTTTGTATTTGTGGCCCATTTTGCAACATGGTACCATTTGGTCACCATAATACTGCTTGCAGCTTCAATTATGTGTATGATTATAAACATTGAAAGTTCTCTATGATATAGTCAAATTTAGAAGGCATGGATGGTTTTACTACCTTGTTTTTCATTGCTGCGAAATAAGCCTGGTAGGTAGAGGTGGAACCTTTTTTTTTTATAAATGTCAAAACAACTTTATATCCAGTAATGAAGAGTCCATCAGTCCATGTTTAATACATTCTCCAGCTCAAAATATTTTCCATGAGATAAATGCATTCTATAACAAATCAAAAAGAGAATAAATGATAATGATAAAACAATATTAAGTAGAGTCAAATATCGATGACATCTACAACAAAAAACAATTGTATCTTCTATGTTCAGACAGAGAAGACTCATAAATGATGGCACAGACATGATGTCAACAACTGTCTGAGTCATGTAATAAAACAGTGACTTATCCAGATCCATCTGAATCACATTTGAGGCTCACCAAAACATCAACAAATTTAAATCAACTTTTAAATTTCTACCCAGGACAGCTGATATTACACAATTTCCTGTGAAGCCTCCTCATTAATCAAAAAAAATGTCATCAAACACTTATAGAAGCAGTTGTTTATGTCTGTAAGAAGTAAAAATGATGCAAAATAGGCAGCACCAATTTATCTTAAAAATAATAGTAGTAGCATAACAAAAAGTAAATAACTCATGTTGCGTTAATGCATCAAAAAGATAACCTTTCAGAATTTTTCTTTTACTAACAGTATGATGGTGAAATATCAGATGTTGCATAATAAAGATCAGGAAATCAAATCATGTTTCTTTCATGTCTAATTTAAGACATGGTTCCTTTTTGTTCTTGATAACAAGAGAAAAACAGTAAAACTAAAAACTTTGGTTTCAGGAACATCAGAAAGTGTATAAATCATCAGAAACTCATAAAAGCAGTTGTCTATGTCTGTAAAACGTAAAAATGATGCAAAAAAGGCAGCATCAAGTTATCTTATGTAAGTAATAGAACAATAACAAAAAACAAATAAGTTAAGTTCATGCATCATAGAGAATCTTTCAGAATTTTTCTCTTTCTCTTAATTCTAACAGCATGACAGTAAATCAACAGATGTTGCATATGATAAAGATCAGGAAATAAAGTCATGTTCTTTAGTATCTAATCTCACACATAGTTGATTCCTTCTTTCTTAATTACATTATAGACGAATTTCAAGAAAAGAATATGAATACTTTGGTTTTAAGAACATACCAGAAACTAATGAACTTTATATTGCATTAAAAATTCATAGAAATAGAAAAGTTTAGAACAAAAAATTAACTATCTGAAATTTGGCTGTAAGAACATAATCAGACTGATGAACCAAAACAAACACAACAAGCAGTTGTCTGTCTGTAAGATGTAAAAATGATGCAAAAAAGGCAGCACCAAGTTATCTTAAAAATGCAAAGAAGAATTTTAAAAAGTAAATAACTCGAGTCGAGTTTGTGTATCATAAAGAAGCTGCAACAACATATAATCAGACTTAAGAACCATTGTTCATCCGCTCACGTCTGGCAATGGCAGCACATTTCCATATCTCCACGATCTGGGAGAGACGCACGTTTTCAGGGAACTCTTCCTCCACACATGCAGGCACCTCCACTGCTTTTCGATCCATGTGGGCAATCATTGACATTTTCACACTGATGACAGAAAAAAAACAACAACATTTTGTCAAACCTTCGGGTAAATTCAACAAGGGTGCGTGTATGGCTCTGACGATGCTAAAGAATAGGGCCAATCCATGTGTCTTTTTGCTAAATATAAGACATTCGGTGCAAGTGGGGAAACATTTAAATGAGGGAAAGATTCTGACACATTTAAAGAAGGATACCTCCATTCTGGGTTATAGAAATCAGAGGATCTTGGCCGGCCCAGATTCAAGAGAAGAAACTCGTGCAACTCGAACCACCATTGGTCCACCATTCTCCTGAGCACAAAGCCTTTCAGCTCAGTCCTTTCTTCCTCACTCAGTGGCTGCTGGTACGCAGAATATGCAGCAGAGCCAAAGGGTTCCTTGAGGAAACATAGAGAAAGATAACTAATAACAATAATAATGTTGAAATGACAACAACAATTAGACCACTTTGCCAATAGAGCAGCCCACAATTTCTAATAGAAAAATCAGCAAAAATCAAACCCTGTTGAGATGCAGCATATTTTCAGATCTGAGGAATGAGAGGAGCTGCCACAGAGAAATGCAATGGTTGAGCGTGCATCTGTTCAGAGCCTGAAGGGAAAAACAGAACATATATTAAGTCTTTAAGAAACATTCGAAAAGTGTATATATAAATATGAACCACAGCAGACTTTAAATTTTGAGGATATTGTGAAGGTTCAGTTTGAGAAGGTCTGCTTTCTTTGTTATTAGGAGAGATTACATCATATGCTCCACTGTTGTGGTGGTCATTACTTAGGCCAAAATTACAAAGACGAAATTCACTGTGCTCTATATTAAATAACAACCTGAGTGTTTAAGAGTTTAAGATTCAAATTATATAAAATGCTCAATATAAAAGCCGAAAAATCTTACAAAATATTTGAAACAACTATTTAACCTGATACTTTCTGTCTGTGTTGCCATATGAGAGGAAACCAATGTGTGTATGTGGTGTGTTTGAACTTAAATATCTCTTTTCTGCATATCACAGTTTCACTAAAGTGAATGTTTATGCAGTGTGGGTGAATCGACCTGCAATATCTGTTGATCAGTGTCTGTAATCCTCAGTACATCCTTGAGGTAAGTGCCCAAGGTCATTTTGGGGTCACCACCAGTCATGGAGAGGAATCCCAGGACCAGTTCCACAATCTTGAGTGCCTCACACACATCACTGTAGGAACCAAGCAGCCTGGACACGCCAGTTCGTTTCAGAGAGGGCATAGGGTCCTGAAAAGCAGAAAACTATCAATGATGACTGAAGCAACATAGTGTTCTGATCGTTCAACGTATTAACGTATGGTTTAATTTGTTCATCTATTACCTACATGTCTTGTAAAACTGCAAGCAACATGCATTTCTTTTTATTTGATCTATGCTTCAAATATTACAAAATGAGAATCAGGTGATTGAAACCTAGATACTCTTGATAGTTAACTTAAAGGGACATCAAGACCAACCAAATGACCAGAGCCCCCAACGGTCCAATGCCCCCTCTCTACCTGTCAACACTTGGTTGTTGAAATTATGAATGACAGTTAGAGGCATCAATATACAAATAAACCCATGGCGGGTTGGAAAATATAACAAATATATGAAGTGTTGGAAGGTCTGACACTTTACCTGAGGTACTTTTCCTTTGATAGCTTTGAATGTGCTTTCATAGTCTCTGTCTTGTGTGTTGACCAGGGTAGGAATTCCCTTAAAAATACATTTTTGAGGAAACGACGAATTAACAAAAATTGTGACATTTCTTGGAGAACTTTTTAATCTTAAAATCTAGAATCTAAAATAACACACTCAATACCACCAAGTTAGCATTATATGCAAAGTCATAACTAAAACACAGATAACGTTAAGCATGAGTTGTCAGACAAATAAATACATAAATAAATACATATTTATTTGACTTGACTGAGTTTATACACAACATTATCATTAATGTTTTTATGACAGTGTTGGTCAATCTGTCTGCTAAATTGCTCATAATAAAATGATCATACAGAGATTTTTTTCCCTTTATATAACCATATTGCAATTTATTTAAATTGCGATAATATGACAAAAGTATTCTGGTACAGTTCCGATCTATCTTGAGTGAATATGTTAACCCTTGAATCGACCCCAAACCAGACTGTGGGACTCACTGAGCGGGTGATGAGAGGTTTTCCTTGTATGAAGTGGATGAGGATCTGCTGCTGGATCCTTGGCAGATCATACTGTGATATTGTCTCGTGACCTTGCTCCAAACTGTACTGACAGTTGGACAATACTAGAGGAAGAAGGTCTTTCTCCAAGTCATAGCTGATGACATGCTGCTCACTTAGCTCTACCACACTCACTTTGTAACTGCTGCAAAGAAGAAAGATCAAAATGCCAATATGAACCAAAAACATGATTATTTTAAGAAAAGTATATTACGATTTGGAGTCATATTTTGCAAAACATGATATTATTCTGATAATATACATCAGTTTCAACATTCTGATGATATAATGCAATATGTGCATCCGAAAAAGATTTAAATGCATTCCACCGCTTTCCAAGATGTAGGACACCTCCACCATGATGGAGTGTGTCCCAAATATTAGTTAGCAGAATGAGGGGTAATGTCTTTTCAGCCCTATATACAAAACGGAGACAATCAAAGTGCAGGCTTAAAAGTGAGGTTATCCAGCCTTGCATTGTAATACTCAAACACAATCCACGTGGACAATAAATCCAAGAGCTCCCCTCATTTTTCCAACAGCATTGGTTCAGTTCTGCTCTACAGTGTCGCTTTCTGATCAGCCACTAAACCTCGTAAATGAGTGTCACTCAAAATGATGTAGAGGGATTAAGCAGGTGATTTGAGACAGGGCCTAGGTAACACTGTCCTGTGCCATTTATATAAAATTTAAAATAAAACAACAAGAAAACTCTATTCTACTCAATTGTACTCTTGTTTATGTTGCCTTGTAAACTCCATACCTGCTATCTTCTCCAGTGTAGCTGTCCATTACTTTCACAAGCTCATTGTGGAGTGTCACCAAGTAGCTCACCAACCCAGTGGCACACAGGCCTGGACCTTGCCGCTGGGGTAGGAGGTACTGCAGATCGCTGTTTATGTCCAAATCCTGGCTGCAAAATTCCTCTGGGATCTTCAACTCATCTGCAGATTGTTATCAGCCATGTCAAGCTCCTCTTATTCGTCTCATAGAAGGCGTACTGGTAAAACTTCTACTCACTGTTGGTTACGGGTAGTCTGAGTAGATTCCATGTTTTCAGGAAGATGTTGATGTGTTTTTTATACCAGGCCCTCTTTCCTGAAATAAATACATGTTATTGGAGAGGATGTTTTTACCTGCCTTACTTTTGCTTACTTTTGGCCTGAGTCAGGAACATATATATACATATACATACAATATGTATGTATGTATGTATGTATGTGTATATATATAAATATACATACTGTATATATGTATATTTGATATATATATCAAATCCTCACTCAATGGACTGAAACAGGGAAAATATCTGAAAAAAACTAAACAATCATACATGAAACAAAAACTGATAGTAAAAAAAGAACAAATTGTACCACTTTGTTTAGCAATGAATTCTCCAATAGATCCCACAATCTGGTCAGATGTATTCTGGAACTGTCTAACCAAGACTCTCTGCAATGTTAGGATATCAGGAAGGAACTTTATCTGACGGAATTCTTTCTCCTGAAAAATAAATAAAACAAAGTAGTTGATAGTTATGCCTTTTAAGTACACATTTGATCACCCAAATGAGGATTCTGGTGATCAGGATTAATGACATTCCAGTGTCTATAATATGAATTAATAATAATAATGGTGCAGGGGAACATGATGGAATATTCTAATCAAATGGCATAGTAAATGGCCCATTAGATATCCAGATATCACATGAGCTACACTAATATTTTGGTATACACAAAAATAATGTCCTTGTGTACAAACAAGTACTTGTCAATCAAAATGTAATTGTATTATTTAATTCATATGTAAATGAGAAGTGGAATATTTTAATCAGTGTCTTACATCATGAAGTCAAACAAAATGAACGATAATTCATGGGTGGTTGCTAAAAGCACTAGAAGATATACATCTCACAGGGAATTACCTTTTGCAAGAACCTTAAGAGTAGAGGCAGCTCCTCCTTTTTGTCAGTATGTTGCACAGCGTGTGTGAGGCTGAGCAACGAGAGCCTCTTCCTGCAGCTCCACACTGCTGAACTGTGGATCTGAGAGACACCTGGCAGCGACCTTAGGAAGTCACACTCATCACCACTGACCAACATTACGATGAGGTTCTTCGACACACGGGAATCATTCCTGATGCCGTCTCTCACTTGTGGTAGAAATTGATCAAGAATCTACATAAAAAACAGAGATCATTGCAGCTTATTAGTCAATGCAATATCTGCATATAAAATAAATCCAAAACGAATAATGACGGATACTATGACTACATGCATTTTAATTAATTATTACTCCATGTAAATAATTTACTAAAATACCATAAGGTAAGTCATTTTATCATTTCAAAATATGGGTCAAATGTCACCATGTCAAAAACAAATACAAAAGTGTATCAGGTATTACCGTCAGCTGAGGCGTCATAATATCTGCAACCATGGTTGTGTCCCAGGTGTTTCTGGACTGTTTAGTTGCAAGATTGGGATCAATTGCTAGACGGAGGCAAAGGAATTTTGGAATACATTACTTACTAATGCTACCCCACTGTTATGTACCTCACCTATTTAAAGTGGATGGGTCCTATAGTCTAAAAAGTGAAAGCCAACCGTGAGATTTGTGTTTATCTAAGAGACAGTTTTCATTGTACAGTAGTTTATATGTGCGTCTGGTGAGGTGAGATCATGTGCTATTTCAACAAAATTTTTCAATGGGACTCAAACGATGGTTGACTTACTGTGACTTGTCTTCACTGGCTGATCAAGCAGGGATCTGAGCAACATGTGAATAGCTGTTAAACAGTAATCGGCTCCTTTTCCCAGAGCCTGGTTCAGCTGATCAATATCCTTTTGGATGTGCTTTGTGAGAAACAAACAGGCATCCTCCACAGGTGGATCGATGATTCGTTTGATAAACTATTGGGATAACATTAAGATGATGACACAGTTGTATAAAAAAAAAACTTTCCCTTGAAAAAACAACAAAATCAAAGGAATAAAACTTTTTTTTTTAAATGTAATAATCTCACTTGATGCTTCTCTGATGATCCCAGCAGCATTGCCAAATGTGTAACCAGCCTGACCAGAATAAAGGGAGTCAAAGACATATCTTTGGTGTCGAGGGTGTTTGGTTTGTTTCTTTCTGCAGGGTCCCCGAGAATGTGACCGTGCCTTGTGCGATCCCTAAAACAAAAATGGTTGCATTAAATAATCACAATCCAGAATGATTTAACAATTCATTATTAGGTGGGCATGAATCTAAGTCAAACTCAAACAAGAAAATGGTAGTAAGAATTTCACAAATATGTTGACATTCAGTGTGGCTATTATTTTGCAGCACCAACAATACATTTGCTGACTCTCTCAAAAAAGAAGGAGACCTACATTCCACTAGCTTGACTATTAATGAAACTCACCCCTGTATTAAAATGCGTTTGAATCCAGGTAGAGCTTTATGATCCACTCCTCCAATCTCCTCGCCACACTCTGGACATTTGGTTGTCTCCATTGGTAGGCCACACTACATAGAAACATGGCATATCAGGTCAGATTGGTTTTTCCTATTGCAGCATTGCTTGATTTCTCTAATCACTTTGCAAACACAGTAAATAAATAAATAGTATAAATAGGCATATAAATAGGCAAATAAATAGGCATGCTATTCACAACCCACCATATCAACACAGCATGGATGTTTATTTGGACACTCTGAAAAGCAAACACAAGTGAAAATTATCTGAACTATTGATAACAAACTATAATAAAAACTAAAAAACTACAAAATGTATTATTCACCTAATTATTACTTACCATACCAAGACAGGTGTTGAGAATGTTGTAGAATGGCTGCCTGAGCGACAGCTAACATGTCATCTGGCATTGTAGGTATAAAAGCCTTCTGTTGTGTTAAAGAAAATATGATTATCATCCTATTAGTCACACAGACGTCAGGAAGCATCATGATATAATGTACCAACAACTAAATCTTGAAGGTTACCTGCATATTTTCAGGGGACAGACCAAGTTGATTTAGTGGCATGAGTAAAGGGTGAGTGGAGGTGAGCAACACAGCTGCCAGGTGTACAGTAAGCTCTATAACTGTGTTCTCTGGTACTGACAGCCCAGGGTGTATGCTCAGGCATCCCAAATTGTTGTGGATCAAAGCTGTGGCAAAATCCCTCACTTCTCTTGATGCCAAATAATTAGAGCCAGAGATGAAATCTGCAAATGCTTGGTGTAGCTACAGGAGGGACATAAAACAGTATACCATTTGAAACATAATGCACTGAAGTCCAAACAATCCCTATATATCAATCATGAATTGGATGTTGTTTTCTTTTTCGTGAAAAAAAAAGTTTAAAAACAAAAAGTGTAATGTTAGGTGGTATTATTGATAATTGTCATGCTGTTTGAGATCACAGCGCTTTTTAATTCAATTTTTAAGTACTAGGTTCCTCGTGTGTGAAGGAGGCTTGCATTATTTAGGCATTATTCAGGTTCTCCTCTCGAATAACCCTTCATAGAACATGATTATGGAGAATTTCACAGTGCTAAAATGACCCACTGACCTCTTATCATGACTTTTATAACAACACATGTATTTAGCTTTCATATTTACATTATATATTTGTGAACTAAATAAATGCCAGGTTTACCTGTGACACTCCGGAGGAGACCCAATATGAAACTTTATGATAGATGAACATATTGCTTTTTATTTTACATATAGAGTGGTGGAATTTATTACTTTCATACCTCAGGGGTGCAATGAAGGCCAGTGCTCTCAGATCTGTAAAGAGTTGTGATTTCTCTGAAAAGTGCCAGGAGGATGTATATTGTCCGTTTCCTTGGGGATTCATTGCATTTCTAAATAAAAAACAAACATAAGTTTAATCAGCAGAAATCTTTCAACTAAATTAATATTTGGTGTGTGTATAAACAATGAAAATGAAAAATGTGTTTTAGGTTTTGAAATGCTACAGTGTTATACCGTAGTTTTGCCTGGTATAACACTTGATGCAGTTTTATGGCTGATCCAAAAGGCCTACGTGTGTGTTAATTGTATATCTGATACTCTGTTTACATGTCCCCATAATAAAAGATTAGAGAATTGTAGCAGTGTTCTCTAGAAATGTGAGGATCTGGAATTTGAACAAGTTTTCACAAAACTTATATCTGCACACTAGAAGGGTATAATGACATTTTACCAGCAAGACCATGCCTTTCAGTAAGTGTGCAATGTCGATATGCCGTAATTTTAACCAAAGTCTCATATCAACTACCATTCTCATTTACAAAGTAAATATCTTTCTTTTATCTTTATTTTACCGTAAACCACAAATGTTACACAGTACCAATAAATCAAAAGACATCATCACACAAGAGAGGTCAAATATTTTTTAGATGTTCAACAAGAGCATACAGAATACATGAACCAGTGCTTACTGCATATACAATAAGTGCATGGTCTAGACGTGCTCTGATAGTGATACATGATAAATTATGAAATTATATTTTCACTTGTCGACCTAAAATTGAGTTGATCAAAATAACTGCGAAAAACCTTGAGAGGAGACACTGATTCTAAAGAATGACAATGACAGTGACTGCATAACACTTGTGGCAGAAGGGTCTTGTTCAAGTAAGTTATTACCTCACAGACTTCTTCTATCCAGTCAACATCCGCATCAATTACTGCTTTGGCAACTGCATCCCTCACGATCTTGAAATCCTCTCCATAAACAAGATACTGGTCCATTTGTGCGTCATCTTCATTCTGTCAATGCAATGAAAATAAAATTGAAAAATCAAGAATATAATGTTTTCATGAGATATGTTCAGTTGTCAAAAGGTTATTGCAGGTGGCTGGCACCACTGCATTATGTAAGTACAATGACATGTTTTACTTTTATTTTATAATTCATATATTTTTAGAAAACTTATGACGTGTACCTGTTGATGAATCTCTGTGGGGATAAGCCATCTAAAATTAGGTCGCTTCACCAGTGCTTGGATGAATCCAGCACCCCATCGTTCACTGAGCTTGCGGATCAGGTAAACGCGATACCAATCATTGCCACTTTCCTCACAGAGCTTTCTCACCATTTTCAGAAAATCTTCTGCTCCATCTGGACCATTGTTATCTGCAATGCCAATATATTCCGATTGACCTTTGGTTGTTTTAGCTTTTTTTCCCCCGATTTGAAATAATGCAAAATGTCAGCATTAGAAAATATTTTTCTCACCAGACAAAGTGTCACTGATGAGCTCAGCAGCCAAAGTGAGGGAAAGACGCAATTGTGCGATATCCTGCAACTGTTGAATAGACACTACTCCTGGAGCAGAAGTGGTCTCAGTAAGAAACTTCTCCAGGGACTGAGTTTCACCACTGTAGACTTGACTCATTGCCATGTTTCCTTCTTGAGGAATTTGCTCCCACAAGGAGTCCTACAAGAAAAAATGTTAATCAGGTATATGATTTCAGTTGACCTGCACCAGCAAGGAGTATACAGTGAAATTCCAACACTTAAACCAGGGGTGTCCAAACTACGGCCCGCGGCCAGTTTTTATTGGCCCGCAGCAAATTCTGAAAATATAATTGAATATGGCCCGCACAAGAAGCTTGAGCTCAACTCTGTTGCACTTCTCAGTTTCAACACTAGATGGAGCCAGCCATGGAAAGAGTGCTTCGCAACTGTTAGCGCTTCTAAGCAAAATTAAGCAAAGAAAAACTTTTACTGCGAGTCGCCAGAAATGGCAGCACCCAAGAAACGAAAATTAGCAAGTGAGTGTAGAAAATTTCAAACACGGTAGGAAAATGATTATTTTTTCAAAGAAATCAACGGAAAGTGTGTCTGTTTGATTTGCAACAAAGCTGTTGCAGTGATGAAAGACTATAATGTTCGTCGGCACTATGAGACCAAACATCAGAGCTACACATCGTACACAAATGCATTGTATAATCCATCAAGAAGCACTGTGTGCCAAGACTGTCCAGCAGGGCGATGTGATGAACACTGTTGTGAAAATGGTCAACATAATTCGAGCTAGAGGACTGTACCACAGAGAATTTCAAGCGTTCCTTTGTGACGTGGATGCTGAGTACGGGGATGTACTCTACCACTCTGAGGTGCGCTGGCTCAGCCGCGGCTGTGTGCTGCAGCGGTTTCTTGAACTTTCTTGACCTCTTCTTGAACTGAGTGACCCTCTGTGGCTGGCAGACCTGACCTTTTTAGTTGATCTTACTCAACATCTGAATACACTCAATAAGAACCTAAAAGGCAAAGATCAGCTGGTGCCACACCTGTATGCGCACATCAAAGCCTTCTGTGTAAAGCTCTGCCTGTCTGAGACACAACTACAAAGCTTTAATGTTGCACACTTCCCCGCGCTGTCTGAAATCAAGTCTGCTTATCCAAACGCCGACCTTTCTGCTAAAAATGAGAAATATGTGTCTGTGATTGCATCTCTCGTGACAGAATTCAACCAGCGTTTCCAAGATTTTTCTGTCATTGAAAAACAAATCAAGCTGTTCTCGACCCCATTCCTGGTGGATGCAGAAGAAGTGGAAGAGAGTCTGCAGTTAGAACTGATTGAAATGCAATGTGATGATTCTCTGAACAGTCAACATCAGCTTCTCTCCCTCCCTGACTTCTATCAGAGTTTGGATAGTGCCAAGTTTCCTCTGATGAGCTCAACATACATATGTGAACAAACATGTTCTCTATTAAATCAGAACAAAAGCAGACTGAGAACCAGAATGACTGATAGCCATCTTTGTGAAGTCCTTCGTGTTTCAACCACCAAACTTTCTCCTGACATGTCAGCCATCCTTCAATCCAAAGGACAGCTTCACTGCTCCCACTAGGTGCAATGTTCTTCACATTATATTTGAGTTAGAAATACACACTGTTACAACACCCTGAGCCACCGGCAGGCCTGTTGACACTTTTTACTTTAATAATAAGCAGTTCTTTATTTAAGACCTAAATTGTTTGTTCGTGTTCCTTTTTATGTTGAGACCTTGAGTAATGAGCCAGGTTGTAACAACACAGTATCCGTGTGTCACCTCTAGTGTGTGGCCCGGCCCTTTGTTTATTTTTCTGTATTTGGCCCTCACTAAAAAAACTTTGGACACCCCTGACTTAAATGAACCATTCCTGCCAACTTCATACATACATACATGTGTTATTCTTTAAACATGTACTTATTCAAAACAAAACTGCTCAGGCGTATTCAATTTGTATAAAAAAAATAAAATAAAATGCACAACATAACCTGTTCTCAAACTCCAATGGGTGATTTTTTTCAGTAGACAAATCATTGACCTATTCCTATTGTCTCACTGCACTAGTTCATGTTTCCACTAACTCAGAATTAAGATTTACAATATATTTTACACAAGACAGCATACCTCCAAGCAGTTGATGTATAAAGCATAAAGTTCTGCTTTATCTTCCTCATTCACAAACATGCTCTCTTCAACAGATGACAGATGATTCTGCAAATACTCTTTGACATCCTCAAAGCTTAGAGATATCAAAGTGATATTACATCAGTTAAAAGACAAACATTTCAAGTTACAATGAATGAATACAGTATGATTAAGACAAAGACCTACCTGAACTTCAGAAGGAGTTTTAGGATCACAGATCGCACAACCGGTTTTTCATCAGGGGACTCGTCAAAGGGCGAAAGCTTGTTGGTATGGATCTGTTGTTCTAGTGTAGAAGACATGGTTCATAACAAATGTCAATAACTAAAAAGAATTGTGTATTAATTACTTATTGTAGTTAGAATATTAGAACCTATCAATAGTTTAGATATTGTGGGTATTATATACTCCTTTACTCACTGGTGCTGTTTTTCAAAACCAACTGGATATTAATCATATAATATTATTGGTAGTTACTAAATGATTCTAAAATGCAAAGTGTTTTCTCTACAAGTTGTGTTAAACTGTGTATTTTTTAATTCAATGCCTTCACTGGGCAGAAGAATTAATGCTTGTACTAAGATCTCATTCTTAATTCCATGTATGTTTCCTGTTACTTAATTAAAAATCAGAAAGCTCTGTCTTCATCCCATCCCTGTTTTTCATCATTAAGCCGTATAAGGAGAGTTTGTATTCAGCATGATGTCAGATCTAATAACAGGCAGTTTCCACATCTAACAGTCATTTCATGATAAAGGTATTGTTTAGAAATGTGAGAAAACAACCCAATATAGATCAGTGTCTGGTGTGTTAGCTGGTGTGTAGGCTACAGATTTACATAGGAGTAAGGCAGAAGAAATATTTTTGTAACTCAAAAAGGAGATTATTGTGGTACCTGTCTCAACTGTCAGGTACGACAGCAGGTGCATGATGACATTTCTTGCTGGAGGGGTGTTGTCCTTGAAGCACACCATGGAGAGCAGATCAATGAAGAAACCATCACAGTGGTGACTGAATTCAGCATATTTCCTGAAAGCAGCCCTAAAAAATCACAGAAAGTAAATGCAGGATGAAGTAAATTACAGTTTTTCTTCATTCTTCTCTTACTGTACCTGCACAGTTTCTAACATACTTTTTCCTCATAGTGATGTTAATGACTTTTTAAACAAACATAATCAAATAATAACAGATTTCATTTTTACTCAATATCATGTATCTAGTATAAATGGCCTTTTGGAATGCAGCTATGCAAATAAACTGCAGGATAATTAAAGTGAAACATATGCAATTGTGCCTTTAAGTATATTTCTGGTAAATCTTTTAAACGCTGCCAAGTACTCATCAGGGCAAAAGGGGTTAAATGATGATAAAATGAGGGGTTAAATGATGATAAAATGATTCTGTTTGGTAAATGTAGGAGTGATTTCCAGGTGCATGTCCAGGTAGGTGGGGTTATCATTGAAAGGGTTCACCAAATTAAATGTTTTGGTGTCATAATAGATGAAAGGATCAACTGGAAACTTTCAGGGGAAATTGTAATGAAAAAATTCATAGGTAATAGAGCAATGCTCAGATCTGATAATATAATATTCAGTAGATATGTGGATAGAACACGAAGTATGATGACTACTTTGTTTTATTGGTTGTTTGTAATTTTGTTTTTTTCTTTGTTAAATCAATAAATTATGGCATAGAAACTGTTTCTTCGTAAAATATAGAAGGATTTATGTTCAATAACTGATGTAGAAGGGGTGGGACTTGACAAATTATACTTCCTCCCACTTTTTTTTGAATATGTTGTATGCTATGATTATACTATATTCTTTTTTCTATATTGTTTTTATCTCTCTTTTGAACATATTTGAAATAAAGCTCAATTCAGTTCAATTCAGTATGAAATAATATATGTATAGCTGAACAGATGGTGTTAAATGGTACAAGAAAAAAAATCACCTGCTGTTCTCGGAGACATGTGGCTGAAAGTCATTTGGCAACTGTTGCCTACAATTAGGACAGGAGGTCTGCCCTGCAGCAAGGCAGTCGCTGATACAGGTTAAGCAGAATAAGTGATGGCATGGCAACTCCACGGGGTCCTGAGTCTCTCTCGTGCACACCCTACACTGGGATCCGAACCTTTATGAAAATTACACCAATGTTAGTAAAATCTAGAGCTGAAAAACATTCCTCATAAGCTGACAAGCAATTACCTGAAAAATTGATCACTTGCTCCCTGCTTACATGACTTCAGTACTGTAACAACAGCTTGAAAACCTGACATCAATTTCACATCAGCATCTCCCTCCAGAACCTTAGAAACGAAAAACCATCAGGTAAAATAAGAGTAGTAGTAGGCAAAATTTGCTGAAAGCAATTATGTTGTGATTTTATGAATTTACTCATTCATTACAAAATATTTAATGTTTCACATAACTAATTTCTGGTAAGAATGATATCTGGAAGGGCATACATACATTACTTAAGGTTCGGATGTGTTTAAGGACCAGTGTCCTTTGCTGCTTCTCTTCATTATGTAAACCCAGAAGCATGTGTTCAGCAAAGAGCGAGATGATGTATATACGCTGCCAGCCTTTACTGTAAAATAGTACAAGACAAAATTACAATTAGTTTGATGGAATATAAAGATTCAACCTATTCCACAGCTCTCTTTAAATCAAAACTATCAATCTCTTCCAAACATACCCCATAACTAACCTTTTCAGACCGTTTACTCAGGCTCTAAAAAATGATGCGTTGAACAATAGAATTAAGGGCTTTGTTTTCGAATTTGTCAATACAACAGGAAACATTCATCGTGATTTCATGCTTAAGAATGACTGATATTACTCTTTTAAATGTCACTCAGTCACTCATATTGAGTGTGGCCGACCCTGACATGGGACATCGTGTAACGTTGTACACATCCTGGAGAACCATTGCCTCCCACAAAAAGGGTTGATGGGAAAAACTTTAGGCTACAAGATGACATGTGCAAAAGCACATTTTCACCATGTTTGGAAGAGATTGAGCAACAAAGTTTTGTGAAGGTATATACTATTAGTTGTTTCATGAGATAGATAAAACATATTTTATTTCCTACTTTAAGAGCAAAAGTGGATTAGCAAAGTGCAGCACAAATTAACAAGCCAACACAAGATTAGTCTGTTTCTGATCTAAGAATTAACGAAGAAAACAGCATAAACAGCACAAACTCACCGGATATCATGCATCCGCTCTTTGCATCGCTGTCCGTAATATTTGTTTTTATGTGGGGACATTATCAACTCCAAAGAGGGTTGTAAGCTTTTCACATCCTTCAGCCAGTGTTGCCAAAGTTCATCAGTGTTCAATGTGCAAATGTCAAGGCGTTCAATGCATGCAATGGCTGCGTAGACGTCTAAAACCTATTGAACAAAATATAAAATGAAATAATTCATTTATTATCAGAAATTGCTCAAAACACCTTGAACTGTTACTCTCTCCAGCCAAATTACAATTCACAGATCGTTTGACAACAGCTTTCTTTTTTTTTTCAAGAAATGACATAATACATAATTAATATGCAGTTTATATATTATGATGTAACTATGTATCTGATATAACTTAAATCTACAAGATGAGTACATAGTTTCACAGAACTTGTGACATTTAGAGACAATTTACCATCTCTGGACAATCTCTTATGTCCCGTTTTTTCCGCAGTGGAGACACAATTTCAGGCTGAAGCGAAATCATCCGTGAGAGGTTCTGAAGACGGCTTTGGTAGAAATGGTAGGCAATGTGAATATGAAGGAGTGAAAGCTCATCTTCATCTCTTTTCTGTCCCCGCATTTCATCAACACAGTTGGCAAGGGCCTGACACATTAGCTGAGGAGTACATATAAAAGCATTTAGTAATACACACTTTTAAACAACCATAAAGTAAAACGAAGAGACTGTACTTTGTAACAATTGAATGCTTTTAGTTTATATTTTTTTCAAAGCACTAATCTATTTTAATCAAACCATGTTTTTAATAATGGTGAATAATGCCGTGAACTATGTATAACTAACTTGTATGCACTGTGAATGCTGTTTTGATACAAAGAATTTCCAAAGCTTAGACTATTTCGGTCCACTATAATACAATTTGCTAATTGATATCTATTCTCAAATTTGAAAGTGAGTAATTAAGCAATTTATCCTCACCTGTACCTCTTCATCAGCTGCTACTTTCAGTGTCATGAAGACAAAATCATGCAGATACCTCTCATAACATCCCCTTCTACTTTTTTTGTTCATATTTTCCACCATGTAACTACCAAATGGAGTTTTGGAAAATACTTCAAAGACATGTCCGTATGACTGCTCTGTAAAAAAAAAAAGAAAAGAGAGAGAAAAAAAGATGAAACAGCCGCTCATTGGGGGTCCATTTAAAGATAAGACACGGTTAAGTGACAAAGCGAATACTTTTACCCACAAGTTAATACAAGCCCAACAAATAATTCAGTCAAGATACTGATAATTACTTTCATGTCTGACTGTTTGCATCATAAGTCCATCGGTGAAGTCTTTGATCCACCAGCTGAAGGGCATGGCACAATGCATGGTGGTGCCACATGTGACATGGCTTTGTACCATTAGGACCTTGGAGCTGTAAGAAATATCTATATTGTTTAACTCGCACCTTAATTAGATTACATCTATTTTCTCTAAATTGCAAGGCAACTATTCAAAATAAGTGTAAATCAAAAAATCTGTTAAAGCAATGAGTTACCATGAGATACTCACTTGTTTTCCATCTTCACATAGGGTAGATTAAGCATCTGACTGTTAGCAAATATTTCCAGCCACAAGTTTTTAATTTCTTCATCGTCACATAGTAGAAGATCTAGATTGCAGTCTCTGTCAATTACTGAGACCACATTGGCTAGAAGTGGAGTGACGACTGCTTGGATCTTTCTCCAAAGTGTGTGTCTGTGAGACAGATTCAAATGAAATAATTAAAGTTATCTATTCAGCTTTGACTATATCCAAAATTACAGGTGGTAGAAGTGTAGGTGGATGAAGTAGAATGAATGTACTTATTATGACCAATACAGCTAATTTAATAAGCTGCTTTGAAAAGTGAAGCAATTTTACATTTTCAGCTACAACCGTCAATTTTGAGTAGTTTTTACCTATAAAAACATGCAAACATAGAGATGGGTAATAGAATAGATAAATTAAATAATGAAGAAACTTACAGGAATGTTCCCCCTTCCTGAAGAGCATTGACATTAGAAGCCTCGTTTAGAACCCAGCCTTTTGGATTTGGGATCTCACTTTCATATGCCAATAACAGCAAGTAGAGACGCTTCCTCAAAATGTTTGCAAAACCACCTTTAAGACAACAACAACTCTTCTATTACATCAACAACTCTTCTATTACAGCAGCTTTTTATGAGTAAAATACTTTTCAATTAATGTTGTGGACATGGTTAGCAATGCTGAAATAATGAATATTACCCAGAGTAAGTAATTTCCTAACCTTGTGTCTCACTTTCATTCAGAAGTGTGAGCAAGCTCTCAACTGTCTTAGTGCTGAACTGTCTGCTGCCTGATCCATCTCTGAGCATGCTCACTGCACTCTGAACACAACTTCTAATCAGATCTGTGGTATCTACCCAATTTTCCAAAACCTGGGGGAAAAAACAACAACAATTCAGACAAAGCAGAGCAAAAACAGTACAAGACCATCGAGTCAGGGGCCCAGTTCATGGATATGGGCTGCTGATTACACTTACAGGAGATAACTCATTTTGGGTCAGCTCAGTATCTTGCTCCACATCCAAGGCTTCAGAAGAACAAGAGTGTGGTAAGGAAATTTGTCATTTTGGTTACACATATAAAAATATATATATATACAATATATACAAATCATATATACATTACCTACAGGTGGATCTTCAAAAAGGTTACTTATGCATTGATTTTTCAAGCAATTAACATCTGACTCAAACTCTCGGGACCTTCTGAGATCATCAATGTGAACAGATCCCCAAGGGCCTGAAAAACCAAAAAGTCAGTTAATTTAACAAAATCAAAAAGCGGTTTTAACTTGACATGACATGTCACAATCATAGCATGTAATGCACCAATATCATACACAATAGAGACAACGTACCTCCTTGAAAACCAATGTGGGAAGTCCCACCCTCAATTCGAGGAAGTCTGGTGACAAAGTACACAAATATCTTTGTGTTCTCAGCATTGGGCCATTTGTTTATTTCATTGGTACATGAAAACCTGACAAAACCAAACATTAAAGAGAGAAAATATTTAAAAAAGAAACCTTTGAAATCATGAGAAATGAACAATGTGATGAATGGCTGACTGACTTGGCTGAAGAAACAATGTTTCTTCGATGGGAGTGTTCGTCATAGTCCGCTTGGATAATGAGGACTTTGACTGCAGAAGTTGAGCCAAGAAACTCCCTGATACCAACAGAAAAAAGCAGAACTTAAATTCAAAAAGACAGTGGGATCACTTGATAACCATGTTAGCCATCTACTGTCAGCTTTATGGTGATATTACTATAACACGCCAGAAAGAATATGGTGTAAAAAGCTATTCACCTGATTCCCTTGACAGATTTGACATGCTCTTCATAGTGCCTTTACTTACCTGATTTTTTTGAGGAAAGAATACTCTGTGTCAAACTGATACAGTGATAGCAGCATGACATGATCAACATTTGTCACATTCTGCAGTTGTTGCATCTCCATGGCAGTCAGGAGCCTGGAAAATGTTGTGACCTTAAAAAAACAACAACCAAACAACCATTAATATTTTAAAAACGATTCACTTCTACAAGTTTTGTCCTCCCTAAATCTGTAGCGTGGCAGGATGGCAGTGCCAATGCAGTATGCAAGCCGCATTCTAATCGTTGCCGCGCATGCCGCGCTTACCCTGGGCTAAATGTGATTCCCGAGTGACACCAAGTGGACGTCACTGCCTCACTCACAGACAGTGAGGCTTTGTTGTGGCCACACCCTTTAATGTAGGAAAATTATTTTAATACATTTTAATCTACACTATAATGTCAATTTATGTGCTGAGTTTCAGCTATCTAACCTTGAAGCCCTAGGAGGAAAATGCATTTTGACTTCCATGGGGCTTATCGCTGAATAAGCCATTGTCAGCGTTTGCATGTAGCTCATTGTTGGAAGTTTGAAGCTTTGCCATGGCCACGCCCTTTGATTTAGGACAATTCTTTCAATAACCTTTAATCTCCACTAGTACACTTACCTATGGAAGGAGTTTCAGCTTTCTAATTTAAAACCCCTAGGAGGAGTTTGTTGTTGAAAAATGCAATTTTACATGCATTTGGCTCATTTCAGGAAGTTTAAGGCATCACCACAGCCACACCCTTTGATGTATGAAAACATTTCATCTACACTAATATTTCATCTACAGTGTCAGTTGTATCTGACTGGCGGACGGGGTCTGAAAAACTCAAGAGTTCAGTTAAACCATACTAAATGAGGTTGGTGTGACCACGGCCTGAGACAATTACAGGACTTAAGAAATAAAGACATCATTATTGTTATTGAATAGTTAATTTGATCAAACTAATACCAGATGGGACTGCAGAAGAATTACCTCAGTGAAGAACTGGGACAGGTCCTCTTGCTGTGTATGAAAAAGAATGTAGTCTCCCAATGAAGTGTGCATTTGCTCTTTACTATATTCACTGATCAGAAATGCTCTCTCCGCATCCGGCAGTCTGGATTCCTCTAGACGAACAACAGAATCTGGAGTGGCACAGTTGAGCAGAATGCATTTGGCTTTGTCCAGAATAGTTTGAGCATCTGCTTCAGAAGTTCCTTGCTCCATAACTTGGAAGACCACAGAGGAGCATGTGTCTGAATGGTAGCCAATGAAGACATCACTTGGAACATGTTGTTTGGAGGATTGAGCTCTCAAGGTGACAAAGTTATCAACCCATTCTTTGAGTTGTCTGGCAAGGTTCTTCTGCTCATATTTGAGAACAGTGTCAACATCAAGGTAGTGTTTCTCCAACCTGTTGATCAGTGGGATTGGAAACTTCTTGTATACCACTTCTTTTTCCTCAATGACAATAAGCCTGAAGCTGTCATGAACTCTACATTTCACACGATGTGTACCTAATCCAAGGTCAACATACTTGAGACCCCCAAGGGTCACATAGTATTGATTGAGGGCATCATACAGACTTTCATAGAGATTCTGAAGGTTCAAAAGCACAACTGTCTGTCCTGTTTCCATGCACACCTTAACACGATTGATGTTCTTACAAATCTGTGTGTACTCCTGGTCTTTTGGGAAACTGGAGCCAAAGATGATCTCTGGATGGGCACGGTGAATGAAGAACAACTGTTGGAGAATCTGTAGAGCTGCATAGTTTTTGGTGAGGACGAGCAGATACCGGCTTTCCTGTACTTTGCAAGTCTGTGAAATGCTTTGATGGATCAAATCAAGAGTGCTGACATTGACATTTGCAAAGTCACTTTTGAGTTCTTTTCCAAATATGCCCATCACATCAATATCATCTTTTCCACTGAAGTTCCTCAGAATTGCTCCAGCTATTTGATCTGTATTGGGACTTTCCCTGTGGATTTTGGCAATTGAAAATACCATCTTGACCAGACTGTAGAAATCTCGCAGACCAAAGAAATCTTTGGCTTCTTCGCACACTGTTATATATGCTTTTGCAAAGGGAAGAAATAGGCGTCTGACCTTTTCCAAGATCTTTTTTTCAGAGCTGCATATGCCTCTTGCAGTTTTGATGAGTTCTTCCCGGTTTGGTTCTCCACGGGAAACAAATATTCCACGATTCATCTTGGCAGGATCCAGTGCCCAGTTGGAAATTCCAATAAAGCCTACTCTTTTATGAGCTTGTGGCTCATCATCAATGCAGCCCTCTTCCAGTAGTGGGTGCAGCGTTTTCAGTGGCATTTTAGGGGAATCTTCAGCCAGTCCTATCTCATCAAGAACGACAACCGAGATGTACTCATCCAAGTTTTTGTTTTCCTGAAAGCGGGAACACTGTTTGAATGTGTTGATGATTCCTTCAGGAGTTGAATGAGGGCTGCACTGAAATGACATCAGATGTACCTGCTTCAACCTCTTGAAGAGTTCAGAATGTGATGCAGCACCTTGCATTGCATCGGCTATAAGTGTTTTGGAAAGTGATTTGGAGCTGCCTGGTTTTCCAACAATGAACAAGGGAATTCGTAGTTCGACAGAGATCACCATCATGAAGAAGTTTTCTTTCAGAGCATCATTTCTGGCTATTGTCTTGTCCATTGGTACACCATTGAGTAGGAAGTCCTGCATGAGTTGGATTTCATCCTGTACTCTCTGTATGGTGTATTCCTTGGGAAGCTCCTTCCTGATAGTTTTCAAATATAGCTTTTTTTCTTCCAAGCAAGCCTGATAACACACTGCTGTTGCCATGATGATTGACCAGATAACTCGGTCACTAGCAGGTGAAAATGATGTGTTTTTTTTTTTTGTCCCCTGGATGAATGTTCTCAGCTCCTTAGAAAACACTGAGTGATTTCTGTGGAACCACACTAACACATGCATACAGCGTTCCACATCTCTCAGGCTGACAAAGCTGCATTCATCTTTTTTCTCTCTCATGAAATTTTGTGACAATGACAACACCCGAGTTATCATTTGAATGTCCTTCTCTCCAATCATTTCTGCCATGGCCTGTCTTTGCACAATCTGTTCAATGTACATTTGCTCTATTATTTCACTGAGCTGCCCAAAGTCCCAAACAAGAGTAATCATGCTGGGGGGTAACACATGGACACGATAGACTAGCTGTCGGAGGGGGATGGATCCAAGTCTATCCTCTGTTTCCTCAGCCCTGATCCTGTACCCTAATCCAGATGCCTCAAGCCTTTTTATCATCTCTTCTGTATGCTTCCTGTAAGGGTTGCATGCAGCAATAATCTGCAATCCTGTTTGAGAGCAAAGTTGTTGTCCCTTCACAGAGTTATCACACATGATCTCCTTGATGCTGCTGATGGCTTCTGTTGTGTTCGCTTCATCGAAGAAAAGAACTGTCTCACATTCGTGATTCTCTTTATTTGTCCTTGCAAGAGTTTGTGCCTCCTTTACTTTCTCATATATCATATCTGTTGACGTTCCTCCATGAACCTTCACAAGTTTCATGTTTTCAGTCGGTGCTCCACTTCTTCTCAACTCACACATAAATTTGATGAGTCTTGTCTTTCCACATCCCGTCTCACCCATTAAAACAACTGGGATACCACACCTAAATCTCATATGGATTGCAAGTATTTTGAGGATATTATCAGTGGTCAATTCATATGTTTGATCAGGATCAGTTTGCTTTTTGACACCAAGGACTTTGCACAGATGTGCAATTTTATCATCACGTGGAAGCTGGTCAAAGTTCTCATTAAAGGGGACTCCCTGATGTTTCAATTCAGCATACAGCTCTTGGGTCATGATATTTTCTTTAATCATTTCTCTCGTTAATGGGTTTATTGCATCAACACCTTTCTTGCTATTGGGAACAAGGTGAAACCCAATGAAAGTCATCGATATGTGGTCATCATTAAAGAAGATGTATGGATGTGGTGCTGATTCCCATCTTTTTCTGATCAGGAATGGTGCTAAATCTTTTTCATCAAGACCACTGATGTCCATTTGTTGCTTCTCTGTGCTCTGGTCAGTTATGCACAGTGATGGGGTTGCGAAGTCTTTGGACATCAAGATCATGAATTCAACCACAAAGTTCTTGAACCCATGCAGAGTGTCTCCGACAAGTTCAAAATTGCAGAAGTCGGAATTCTCGCAATCTTTCAACTGCATGTTAAGGAACCAGACAAAGTTACGAAGCTCTGCCCATGATGGATCTAAAATGCCACAGTAGAACAAGAGTATCTGGAGACAATTTCCATGACTCCCTTCAACGCCCTTGTAGGTAAATTTGTCAAGATTTTCTTTTATGTAAAACCGTCTGAGGTATTGGTATGGTCTTTGGTAAGCTTCACTCTGGAAACATTCGTTATCCATGAGGGGATCATGACTTTCCCTGTCAGTGTTTTCCTCCAATTCCATAACCTTCTTTGGTGGATTGCAGAATACTTTGGGGAAGATGTCCAAGAATGCAATGCTTTCTTTTCGTCCCTAAGGATAGTAAAAAAATGTAATTTCAATAGATTCGTTTTTTTCAAAGATAACAGCAAAATAAACTTTCTATTTTAACAGGAAATGTAGATGGTATATGATGTGTACATCATGGATCGCTCAGGATGAAAGTGTGAAATATGGCAGAAAACAATAATTCTGAACTGGATTCTGGCCTTAACTATGGACTATTCACTTTTATTACTTCCAATACTCTTACCCAATACTAAAGCCAACAACCCCTCAAAAGCAGGAGAAATGAGGACTGCTCTATGCACAGATTCATTCTGGAGAATAAATGACGCGTACATGTCATCATATAATGTAAATATGGACCAGCTGATGTCAAAACCATCACTATAAACTCTATTTTCATTCCGGCGCAAATCTGATCTAGGCCCAAATATCTTGGCATAACTGCCTCTTCGTGCAGCACATGATGGATATGACAGCGCAACAGGGAGAGTTGATGAAAACCCACCTGGCACTGTGTCACAGACATATCCAAAATTGCATACATTTATGAACGGTTATTAAATACAACCTTCCAAATAATTTAATAAATTAATCTAACATTTCAAGTCTTGTTCATTGCATCTGATGCCAATCAAAGACAGGGGGCACACGTCATGATGAATGGGAAATTAACTTTACTAAAGCCTATTTATAATAGAATAAATTAAATGAGATAAATATGTAATTGATCCTGAAAAAAATTCTTTTTTAGTTGTATCATTATAAATACATAGCAAATTCTCATGGCAAAGAACTCCTATTTGCACCATCTGGCACATCTGTGCCTATGGTTCATGAAATCAGAGGATTTTCAGGATATTTAGGTGAAGTATTGTAAGAGGTAGACAGTATGGGCATGGTAATGATCAAGATGGATGAAAAAAGTTATTTTGGTTAATCTTAAAAAAAAAATCTTACTCTACTATCAGCTATTAATTGCGGCATACTTTTTTTTACACTGCCTACCTACCCACAAAGTAACAAAATTATTTTTTTATTTGTGTTGGTTATTTATGTTAACCATAACAATTATAATAGCAATTATCCAAGGAATCCAATGGAACTAATATTGTATGGATGTAATTTCTTCAGATGAATAAAAGGTAAGATGTAAATAACAACTTACAGATCCAGGGATATCGCTGCACTGGTCGTTGGAGGGTTGGAGTAATTCAATGACATACAAGTGTTTGCTGGTGCACTGCCACAGCCGTCCATCAGAATGCATCAGGTAACGCAAAAACAACAGTTTGAACAGGAATTCCTTCAAGCCTTTTTGTACCTGGGTAATACAATTTGTATAATTACAGATACATCCTCATGTCACTTAAAGGATTCTGTATACATCTGTAAAATTCTTTGAAAAAGATTACTTACTGTGGCTGTGACATCAAAATGAAACATCTTCAGATCATTTTGTTTTGGTGCGTCGTATAAGGACTGAAGAACCATGTCATCATCAATCTCACATTCAGTTAGTCGGATGCATTTTTTAAATGTGGTTCCTTGTTTAACACTTCGCTCAAGATTTTCGTACAGTCGTTGGATGTACAACGATTTGCCTGCAATAGTAGAACAAGAGAATAGATGAGCTAGATTCAACCAACTCAACTCAATCACCAGGAATAGGAAACTAGGTATTTGTTTAACATACATCATAAAATTGGATTATCTTTAAATCTGAACGCTCTTTTACATGAAAGATACTGTATTAGTTTGTGATCTTACTGATTTTTTTTTAGAGAGGTAGAGGGATTGTAAATATACTTACCAAGTCCTGCACGAGTGGAAGCAACAACGCCGACAGAATGTCCACCTTTAAACACATCTTTTCTGTAATCTGGGTCTACAGTATAATGACTGGACAAGTACTTCTGGATGTTTTCCAATGGTTCTTGTGGCACAAAGTCCCTTTTAAACTGACTGAATGCAGTAGGGACATAAGTGTGTTCCTTGTCAGCACTACAGAAGATTACTAGCCTGTATTCATGTTTAAACAGAGTACAAAACTTCTGGAAGTATTTCTCCATAGCACTACTGACATCATAGCTCAGTTGATCTGCCCGAAGCATGGAGTAAATCTTCTTGCCCAGATCACCTGGTGTGAGGCATCTCCTCAGGAAAAGCTCCACTTGCTCCACTGATGTTGTGGGTGTACAGAGGAGAACTTCATCATAACTTGGGAGTGGATCATATTCACTGGACATGTATAAGCAGATGCTTGAAGTGAGAATCTCATCATTTGGGCAGATTATGAGATTAGGCACATTTTCATAGAGTCCCCTTGGGAGGGATCTTCTGAGGGAATTATCTTTTGCACCTGACAACACTGGTTCTTCCAATTCATTTTCATCTTGGCTCTCTGTGGCTGTCATCATTTTTAACAGCTCCCCTAAACTTCTTATGTCCAAAATGTCATGGAAACAGATTTCCTCATTCTTCATGTAGCTATTCCACAACACCTCTAGCTCTCTCAAACCAACAATCTGATCCATGTTTCCAACAAGATTATCAGGAGAAAAGTTGCTTGCACTGAATGACAACTCATTGTGGTCCTCCTGGTAGTCAAAGTGACTTTGAAAAGCAACAGTTTCATCGATCATTTTTCCAGGCTCAAATTGATTGTGAAATTTTTTCCATGTGCTCCAGACATTTGATGTTGTACAGTTTGGTCTGATGAAAGAAAGCATCGTCAAAGCTTTGTCTTCAATTTCTGTATTCTCATTTACTGGGGTCACAACACCGCACAAGTAGAAAATCTGTTCTGCTGTGAAGTAGTTGAGATAGTAATGATCTGATCTCTGTTTGTCCATGAATTTCTGCCAGTCATCAAGGAACAATTCCATCTTCTTGGATAGTGCTGGGAGTTGTTCAACTAGACTTCCATGTATTTCAATATGATGAGTCTTGCAAAAGTTGATTTCCATGATGATACTTGGAGTATTTTGGATTTTGCAATAAATTTCAGCTTCCCAACTCTTGAAGAGAGGATTTCCTGCGGCATAAAGGTCTACAAATACTTTGGCAAGCCTTTGGACATTGTCAAACACCTAAATAAAGGAAGAAAAAGTCACGATGACACACATTTTTTGATTTGAGAATGTAAACATGCATATATACATCTTTAATCACATATTCAAAATAAATCACATAAATAATGTAAAATACCTGAGCAAAGTGGTCTACTTCACTCCGATTATGTTCTCTCTTTCCCGACATGAGCATTAGCTTATTTTGTAGCTCTTTCAGGTCATCATAGGTGCATGTGATTTTGTTTTCTGGTCCATTTTGAAGTTGCAGCATGAGTGAAGAGTCTAAAGTTATCTATATGAGAAAACATCAATATGATAGGGTTCATGTTAGCTTTGTCATTATTATAAAAAAAAAAATACATTCCCCTGCTTAGTTTTTCCAACAAAAAATGAAGCGAGCGCTGAGGTAGTTCTGGCCAGTCAACTCAAGCTGCTTGCTACTCAGATGACATGCCCCACTCTCAACAACCCACTATTTAAGATATACATAGCATGTATGACATTAATTTCACTTATGGCATTTGTTGCATACCTTTTTGTGGTTCTGAGGCTTTATGATGTATATCCCTCTCTCATTGATGGATGTTGCCAGAGACAGGGATGAGAATTCAACTGATCCATGACTGTCCTTAACAGTTTTTAACCACTCCAGTTGTCGTGCTGTGTCCCGCTGGAATAAAACCAGACAAAAGATGTATGTATTTATATGTACATCAACTTTATGGATAATGACTATTGAAGCAACTTCCAACTGCCCATAAAAATGTTTAAATAAAAAGATGTAGGTTTGATGTGAATGATGTGAAGTTTTACTGCTACACAGAGAGGTTACAGCTCATCATCTAGCAGTCGGAGGTCTGTGATCATGAGAGTGACACCTATTATTATCGGCTTAGTTTTTTTGGTGCTTGTTCTGATGATTATACATGCCACTGTGCAAAGCTTAGTTTTGCTGTGTAGTTTATTGCATAGCACAGTACTTAATCTTTATATATTTCATTGGTTCTTCATTATATTTTAATCATTCTGTTTGGTTGTGGTCTGATTGTAGTAATTTTAGTTACCATGTGCTAATAAAATTAATGATGGAATCTCACCAGCTTCTGTGGTATTTTGGGGTCATTTTCAAGTGCCTTCCACAATTTTGCCAGAGACTCTTTGAAGACATAAAAGTTAGAGTCCTGGGGTAGTCCAAATAAAATGGATGCGTAACCAAGGACTGCATCATGAAAACAGGCCACTCGATCCACTTCGAGGTCATTTTCTCCAGCAGAGATGGATGCCAGATCAACAAAAACCTTCAGCTCATTGATACCTGCAATTAGACAGCATGAAATCATTATATCAAGTACACATTGTGCTTAACTCACGATGATATATTTACTGTACCTTCAAGAACTGCTTTAACCCACTGGACGAACTCTGACCTGTCACTAAGTTCCTTAAGACATTGTCTACGTTCATTTGTAATTTCTTCTAGAATATTTTTGACTTCAATTAAGGCGTCATCAATGACGTTCAATCTGTTTTCCTTGAATTCAGCTTGATTCTGAAAATACAGACAAAAATAGTTGTATACATTTTTCATTTGAAATGTGTACAAAAGCCAAAGTCAAAGTAAGAATAAAACAAATATCTCTTTAAAAAATATTTTTACACAATTATAAGCATCTAGAAAAACAGTTTTTATGTATCCAAAGACCATGCATACATTTTCTGAAGACAGTTCTTCTCACATAAATGTAAAGGAACATACCATATTTTGCAATTTTTCCATGTCATCAAAGTTTCCCTGTGGACATATTATGTTTCTGATGTCCATGATGATTTTGGCAGAGTCCATTGCAAGATCAAGCTCATGGTATTGTTGCATTTGGTAAATCCTTTTTTGGATCCATGTCCCTTTATCAGATGCATCTATTCTGCGCATGATTAAAAATTCTTCCTCTAAGCCCTTGTAATGTCCCTTATACTCGTCAAAGATGCTGTCGACTTCCTCCAGTAACAAATTCCCACTCTTTAGATCATTATGGAGCTTGCTGTATTTGCTGTAACAGCTCTGGAATATTTTACTGTAGACCGAGTCAAGAGTGTAGACTTCCTCATTTCCATCAAGATTCTCAGTGTCATCTGTATCATGTTGCTCTCTTGACAGCTGTTCCACTTGGTTCGTCCAACACATTTTGAAGATTGAGCTGTCTTTGATTGTATGTAGTACTGAAGTCATTTGACGGATGTTGCCATGAAGATTGAAATAAGTGTCCTCCTCAGTCGTATGTGAAGTCTGCCCATCCAGAGTGTAAACCTTCCTGAATTTGTTTAGGCTCATTAGCTGGGTATTCTGATGAAACTTTTTGTCCAACCCACTGAAGTCAGCTATGGATTAGAAAGGTGGTGTTAAGAACTGTTTTATTGAGCATTGATGCACTATATCAATTTCTGAGAAGTGCAAAGAACATGCTATATTACAGCAACCTAAGTCCTCACATGGCCCTATACCTAACAATTTTCTGTCATGGTAAATTAATCAGTACCGGCAAAATTCTGATGGAATGCTCAATATCGTTTCAAACAGCAATGTGTTCACAGTGAACAATAAATACTGCTAATTATGGTAAATGAGCTGTATTTGTATAGTGGCTTTTTTTCTGGGCCCCTGAAATGTATTCACACAGCTTTACATTGGACATGACCTCATTAACTCATTCACATAGACACAGCAGAAGCTGCCATTCAGGAAAGGTTAGGAGTCCAATGTCTTGCTCAAGGACACACATAAACTGACAAAGTAAACAGAATTCTCCCAGGGTCCAAATCTTTTTCAGTGTGCTTACCTTTGACATTCTGTGGAAGCTCTTGGCAGAATTCTAGAAGACTCTTGACCATTTCGGTCTCCTTGTGGACAGCCTTTGCTTCATCTTTTCTTTGATTCATTAAATTGTTCATGCTGCCTTCATCTTTACAACGATAATCATCACAGAGGACATCTATAGGAAAAGGAATAATTGGATGAACAAGAAATAAGCCACTTAAAAGACTTAAAACACTTAAAAGGGTCAGTTCACTAATAATCATTAATACATGTTTTATTAAAGATAAATGTCGTCTTATTTCCTAAAAATAACATATTCTTGAAGTTCCAATACAATTTAAACTGGGTGTATATAATCTGAAGTAACAGAAAGAAGCAAAGTTCAAAAAGTAAAAACGATATTAATGGTCACCTAGCTTTAGTAGATCTACAAATTCATGTTCTCTCTGGAGAATTTGGTCCAAATTTTTCATTTGAATTTCTCCGCTGAGAAACTTGTCTGTCACAGCTCGGAATGCTGATTTTGCCAAAGTCAGCAGAGTCTGTGCTTCATTTGTGATACTGTCAATAAGTGTCTCTCTTACACCTGGAATGCAAGCAGAGGGAAACCAAAATCCAAATTAAGAACATTATATTATGAGGTTCATATGAAAAAGAATAAAACGGCTCACAAAATATTAACTGTGAGAAACAGTTGAATCTAAAACATAATACCTAAGTTCCAACATTTCATTTCTCTTATTTTCCTTGCATTTCAATTCGACACATAAATGATCCCTTGATTATCGAGTGACATTGGCCTAGACCAGTGCTTCTCAAAGTGTTGGGCGGGTCCCACTGCTGGGGAATGGAGACATGACAGGTGGGGCGTGACCAAGTGGCAACCTGACAGTGTTGCCAATACAGAAGTCCAAAATATTGCACTACAACCAACGACCAGTAGGGGCAGGTCGGGCTTGAAAATTCCCCTTTGTCCAAAGAGGGGAATGACCAAAATAGTTTGAGAAGCACTGGCCTAGACACTAATATCTCATCATAATATAGGTTAAATACGTACCTATAATATGTTAAGTACATACCTGTTATTTGGAAGACAGTTTTGGCCATGGGCCAATTTAGAAGGTACTCAAATATCAAGTCCTCCCCATCAATGCAAGTTCCATTGGCAGCTTTTGGCCATGACTCCATCACAACAACAGATATCAGCTTCCCAAACTTTGTTATATCATGCCTTTTAAACAGATTTGAAACAGCTTTGCCAGATTTCTCCTGTAGGAAAATGAAACGTTCCTTAAAAAAACAACACACACACACACACACACACATATGTATATATATATATGTATATATATATATACGTGCATAGATAAATATATGGCAGAAATAAATTATGAACATATTTGAAGCATACTTGGCAAATGGCAACAGTTGCCTCTAATGCACATTTCTCCATTGATTTGCATAACAGAGGACATTTATTTCTCAGTTTTTCCATCTGGTTAATGTAGATTCCAATCTGATCCTCCTGCTGTTCCTACAGCAGAAACAAATATTTGCCATTTAATTCAAGTGCTCAAGCCCACATATAAAGCATTGCCAGTAAAGGCAAATCCAGTCTTACTTGTCTGAGCTTCCATTCAAAATCATTCATGACTCTGTCAGTCCAGGATGACAAATGCTTCTCTTGACGGAAGGATGAAAGTAACTTGATCCAAACCTTTAAAAAAAAACAGATGTGGTGAAGTTTTAAAGTTTAAAGGACACTATAAGCAACATGAAGCTGAGAAAGAAAATTTGAAGAAAATTCTGAGAATTAGGGTTACCTCAATTTCACGTGGCACAGAAAATGTATCTTCTCTTAGTAGTTTATTTGTGAAGGTTTTTCTCCGCCATTCTGTCATTGCTTTTAATGTTGAGGCTATTGACTCATCAAAAATCTTCTCTCTTGACTAGAAATAAAGCAGATTAATAATCATTCTGGATATGTACGTTTAATCCATGTATCTTTATGTAAACTCTCTGCCTCTTCCTCGGAGCGCTCATGAGCACAGTGTGATGGGCCAAAAAGTGCTAAAGCTTTTCTCTACCTCTTTTGTCTCTTTTGTTATTAGCCAGGTGTAACAGTCAGTGATGCTGTGTACACCTTTTTTGAATTTGCCTGTTTGGCTATATGATTCTGCTGCTGCAAATTCATTAACAGCAGAAATCTACCAAACACACTTAAAAACTGACACCACAAGATCACCCTCCCCTTCCCTCAACTTTCTCCTGCAGAGTGGAGGGGTATCTTGCGTGTGCTGTGAAGTATAATCTGCCTGTTTTCCACTACAATTTCGGTGTGTGTTTAAATATTCAAATGTTCTGGTTATCATTTTCTTTTTAATCTATTGCTTGCTACACATTGAAGTAATGCGGTCTGATTTAAATTATTTTTACAATAATCTAAATCATATCAACAATGCACAGTGAAAATACATAAGATATTATATATAATATATAATAAGATATGTAGCTATGTATATATGATAAGTAGCTAATGTCGGTAAGATAGCAAAAGCATTGCTACTACAGTGGCTGGTCATTTGGGAAAATATAAACCTATCTACACGCAAAGCCCGCTGAAAGGCTGCAGCCCTGGCATAACAATCAAAGCCCTTCAAATCAATTAGAGCAGTGGTTCCCAAACTTTTCACAGCCTGTACCCCTTCAGACATTTGACCTTCAGCCATGTACCCCCTACTCTCACGCACTTATAGCAGCAAGAAAAAGAAATGTGTCTGTAAGCCTGCCGCCACCCCAACCTCCCACATTTAGCATGCATAACATACAAATAAAATTTGTGAATTATTTCTCACAAAATAGATTTATTTACAAACAAAATGTAATCAGGCTGTATTCAAATCAGGCTTTTATTTTTATTCTTATTTTTCATGTACCCCCTATGTCCCTTAGCGTGCCCCTGGGGGTACGAGTATCCCAGTTTGGGAATCACTGATTTAGAGTCACCATCTGTACTGGGTGAACCTGGTGTTTACCACGACACCATTGTCAGGCAAGTGCAAGTGTAGAGAGGGAAAAGATCGTGCATGATTTCCAGGCATCCAATTGGAAGCTCGGTGGCCAACTGGATTCCCATTGTAAGTGTTTTTTACAGGATTACAGCTGCTGCATATTTTTGGAGTTGGCACACAGTGTAGAAATGCTGAGAACCACTGTTGTAAAACATGTCTATGCTTAGATATACCTCGCAAAGAAGTCACAAATGTCAAAGAGCATTAGTCAGCTGACTCTCACCTGGGAATCAGTGTAGTTGAATCTCTTGGCAATGAGACATACAAGATCCAGGAGAGCAAGAGGCACACCACAGCAGTTTGGGTCGGTGGTATAACTACAGACAACGTCAAGCAGCTGTACTGCAATTTTGAGGCAAAATTCCCCATATGTGTTGTCAAACCTATAAAAAGAAAATATCTCAGTACAGATGCTGAAATAAATAGCCAATTTCACAAAAGTCTTCACTACATTGACAAGGTCAGGAGTTTTTTACCTGCTATCACGATGATTTTCTCTTTTGACGAGATGAGATATCACACTTTCAAAAGGCTGGATTTCAAATGGAAAAACATTTAGCACAACACATTGAGGTGTCTGAATATTAATTCAAATGTCTCTTCTTAATCCTACATACCTCGTGGTCATAGCGACGAGATTTTATGTTGAGTGCTATGCATTGAAGAATGTCAAGTAGTTCCATTGGCACATATGATATGAGGGTCAACAGATCGTCAACATTCAGCAAAGACATCCAGGAGCGTGCAAGACGATTATCAATTTCCACCAGGTATTTATGTTCTTTCATCACTTGAACCATCCTTTAGAATAAAGTTAGATAATAGGGACCAGGTTAATTGTTCAATGTTAAATCATTTAAAAAAAAAAGGTTGTTGAAAATAGGATCACTTCACTTTAACCATTTTGGCACAGAAAATTTCTGATTCATGTAGAATATATTTATTTTGTTAATCATTTTTGTGTATGCATATTCATAATACCGATGATACACCAGTTAAAAGGACCCCTTAGCGAACACATGTAAATCAGAATAAATTGAACTTTCCGGTTTTTAGGGCCATTTGTGCCGCACTTTGGGCTTCAAATCTTTTGAGCAAGTTTAGATTTTACACTAAGGTCACCAAAACCGGATAGTCAGTTTTGATTCAAACGTAATCCCATCCGGATCACAAGGGAAGCCTAACATTCCGGGGCGGGAGATTTTCATATTCAATGATTCAGTGAATGTAGTGGTATGAACATGAAAACAAAACATTATCCTAACATTAGCATGAAAACCAATCTTAACAAAGAGGTAATTATAAATACCGTTTATCATCGTTGTGTTTTACTTCCATGCTCCCTAAACCAGTCCAGGAGCGAGCCTTTGGGTTGAAAACAAGAGGAAGTTCCTCAAATGGTTTGGCTCCTCTCAGCAGGTGAATGAGAGGGATGACCAAAACCCACTCCGTAATGTTGCATTGTCTGGCAGTACTGCATAGTGTCTCAACAGCATCTGCAACACTATAACAAGGAAATCAGTGTTAATCTGCATTTACACTGGACAAGAGCCAGCAGATTTTTGATTAAATGGCTGTGGTAGCAGCAGTATCATATAAACTGGCCACAAATTCAGGTGAACTGTAATTAGACTGGACCCAGCATGGCATCTGCAATCGTTTGTACCCTCCCCCTCCCGTAACTCTTCCTCCACCTGCTGTTATAAGCCTTTCAGGTCTCGACCGGACACCGACAACCAAAATGTCAATGCGCGGTGCGCATTCCGCATTTAAAGGGAATGAGAGGAGTCGGTTTAATTGGCCACGATTGAAGTCAACCGTGATCACACCCACAGCGGCGCATCCCTCCCTCTCTCAAGTGCGCCAGACTGCGTTGGTCTGTCAAATGACCAAAAAAAGATTGCCATGCTTGCGCTTCGCTTGAGCCTGGCCGATGAAAATAGAGCCCTATGAATGACTAACAGCACATACAGCGTATTAGAGCATGCACAGTAGAATATACCACGCACAGTAGAGAAAGAGGGAGAGAGACACAAACAGAGTTGCATCCTGCTGTGTGTAGCCCATGAGTGTAGCTGGAGTGTACCATACACCATCGTAGGAGCTTCGAAAAATCTGGCCAACAGAGTACACAGTACTGAGATGAGGGAGAGCTGCTGCCTGCCAACACCAACACTAGAAACCAGTGTTAGATGCACTTTAGACTAGAAATAGATCTGCTGACATAATATCTTAGAATTCCTAAGCGCAAACATCAGCATGATAGCTGATCAGCTGTTGGGAAGGTTGAGGTCCTCCAAGTCCCAGGCCGCTTGGAGGGTCGGTGGATGCCGACCCTCTGACCCTCGGAAATGCCACTACAACACCTGCATTCTCCCTGGACAGCACGGGTTTTTCGTGCAGTAACATGCAACTGCGCATGTGCATCTTGGTCTACTTTGTATGCACAGCAGCTGGTGACGGAATAGGCGCCAGGACATTTCATTTTCCTACAAGTTAGGCAGGTGCGTCAAAAGGGCCGCTTGAATAACACTTTAGTCCTGTTTAGAAAATCGTTAGGCATTGAGTTTTGATGAGTAGGAATCCACTGTGAATTTTTGATCATACTAGGCTAATAGTTTTTTGACTAGTTAAGAGATTTGTTAATAGCGAGATTTAGGTTTTGTAATTTTCTAATTTTGAAAAGTCCTTTTCAACAAAGCCCTCTATGTCAACATCTTACACTTAAACAAGTATATAACCATAGATATTGTCAAGTGTTTCTAATACAATTTTGGTCTGCTCTATAAAGGTACCTTTAAATCAGTTTTGTTTTGTTTTGATGCTTGAAGCATTTTTGTGCGCGCATATTTTATTTGTTTGTTAAGTAATGAAATCATTAACTTCCATAACTTACCTGTTTTTATCTCCTAAGGCATCAGCAAAGTTTTCCCAGAAGGAGCAGAAATTGTCTTGTGTCTTATCAGGCAGGCAAAGAAGAGTACACAACTTAGACACAAGTCTATCCTTGTTGAATGTTTTAAGAAACTGGCGACAAATGAGCAAAGAAAGTATTCCAACATGCAGATGGGAAATCCTGCTTTGGTGTTCTGAAGTGCCCCAGACGTCCATCAGAAACAGCATCAGCAGGTTTTTCACCTTGAAAAAGCAAAAGATAGTTCCATGAATAGTGTATAAAATTCACATTCTGAACAGGTTTTTATGCCTCGAAAGCCATCTATTAATTCAATTAACCTTAATTATTACAGAATCATTCTGGGTATGACTATGTGCTGTTTTAAAATAAAACCTTTGGTAGTTACCTGTTCTGCAGAATACTGTAATCCCCATGGTAATTCATAGCCAACATGAACTACAGGATTGCTGAATGTGCGCATGAACTGTTCTAAGCAGCCAAAGAAATTCTTCACATGGTCTTCATTCCAGGTTGTAAGACTATCAGAGATGTGTTTTAGCATTTCCAAGCCAGCTTGGTCTCTCGCTTTTATTACAGGTCTTTGTCTAGAAAAGATCCAGTCTCTCTTCAAATGAAGATGGAGGACATCATCATACTGGTGCCACTCTCCTTAAAAGATCAGTAACCAAAAATGACAGGGGGTCAGTATTTGTTGCATTCTACCACGCTACATTGATAATGTATTTGTTGTAAATGTGGTGGTGGGGGGTCTTAAATACAGGTTAAATACATGATAACATAATGGTGAATCACAGTAGCATTGTTAATAGTTTATATTGTGATATGCAATAGAATGTATTTAAATCCAAAATACCTTTGGCTGTTAAAAGCTGCTGTTTGAAAGAAAGGCACCTGTTGATGTTGTCATAAGTTTCTTTGCAATAGATGGCCTCATATTCAATTTTCTGTCCCTTGAGAACAGCATATTTGTAGGGTATGCTATAATGAAGAAGATCTTGGTGTAACAAAATTCGACACCAAACAAGATATCTCTTGTCTCCCAGAGATCTGTGAAACACAAACAATTTAATTATATACAAGACAGGCAAAGGAATGAAGTGTTCTCTCAGTCTCAAAGTTGCAACTACTAAGAATAGTACAAGGAAACATAACATGACACTCAAACAATTGAAATGTTATTTTACTAAATTACTAAAAAAAAATCTTACTTTATAACTTCCATTTGTTGCCAATGTTCCCAACTTCCAAAGAGTTGTTCTGATTTCAGATGCACCTCATCCTTCTTTGGATCAAAATGGAGGTCGTTAGAGGTTACAACATAGAAGTGTACCGCAATTAAATCATTGTTCGTGGACCTAAAAAGAAGGGAAAAGGGCATCATTTCATTTTCAGATTGTTGCTGTAAATATCTATTTTACTCAAAGCTATTACTGGATTGGACGCACTGTAGTCTAATTTCCGAAAATATTCTTCAGCATATGCTACAACTCACAATTGTGGTTGAGGATACTGCTGATTTGGGTTGATATTTGCCTGCACTCCCTGCCCTCTGTTTTGGTAACTATGATTGAGAGAACTCTGAGGTATCATTGCATTTCGACTGCCTGACTGCTGCAGGTGTGAGTATTCAGTAGCCTGTGAAAAGAAAAAGAAATAAAGAGTAAATAAACAATTGGAAGTGGTAAATCTATGAGATAATGATTGATAATAACAGATTGCAACTCATTCTCCACCTGATTTTAATAGCTCACAAAAAATTAGGTTTAAGTGACCATTTCACTCATCACTAGATCAGATATTACCTGTGTTCCTGTACATGGATCAACAGAAGACTCTCTTGCTGAAGATTTTGGTTGATTAGTGTTTGGCTTATCAGAACATCCTCTAGCCTGGTCGCCTTTACTCTCAGTGTCTTCACATTCCATGAGTTCCTCAGGCACAGGTGAGGTGGCAGTTGGTAGCGTGGTATCTGACCCATGAGCTGCATCATTATATCTTTGCATGTAGTTTATTTCTTCTTTCATGTGTTCCTGATCCTCTTTTTGGTTTTGAGACTCAGCACGGACCAAGGTCTCATCTCCAAGCGTGGTGACATCTGGGTAAGGAATGTTTGTGAGTTTATTTGTGGATATTCTCAGTCATCCAGGTCATTGTATATCTGAAGCAAAGTTAATGTAGTCAACTGGATTTACCTATTGTAAATGAAGACATCTTGTCTCTCGTCTAAGAAGCTTCTTCAGTTCAAATTTTCTGGTGGTGAGTTTCAGGTATCTAACTAAATCAGGGAGGTGGTTGAGAATTAGGTGGTCTTAATTACACAACAATAGGCTCATTGGGTGGTCATGTGAGTTGTTGGCCATATATTGGATTGTTACACCTCCCAGCTCCCCAAGCGGGCTGAACTGAAGAAGGTTCTCAGATGAGAGGTGAAACAGCTTCACATACATGAGGTAAGTCCAGTTGCTTACCTTAACTTTGCTTAAGATTTTTATAGAACATATTAGTGACGCAAATCTATGAATCACTTTTAGTCTATTGTCATTCCCCTACCTTGAGATGGAGATGGATCGTCTTGGTCACCTTTTCTCTCTGTTTCTTCACATTTCTGCACTTCAGTTTCGATGCGATTGTCATCATGTCCTGGACTCAATGACTTATTTTGTATCACGTTACAGATTGTCTTTTCTTCATCTTGCTCAGGGGGAGACAGCTTTCCCACCAAATTATGCTCCTGGGCTTTTTGTTCAGAACATTCTGATGCAGTAGCACTGGGAAATTTGGATGCATTATTGCTGATTTCTTTACTAGCATCTAACAATGCCTCTGTCTGCTGCTCCATGAAGGTCTCACTGGCAGCTGTGTTGTTATCTTTAACATCTTTTGTGTGTTCTCCATCCTCTTTTTGGTTCTGAGATTCAGAAAAGACTGAGGGCTCATCTCCATGTGTGGTGACATCTGGGTAAGGATTGTCATACAACAAATTAGTGACACACGTCTATGAATCAGTTTTAGTCTATTGTCATTCCCCTACCTTGAGATGGCAATGGATCGTCTGGGTCACCTTTTCTTTCTGTTTCTTCACATTTCAGCACTTCAGTTTCGATGCGATTGTCATCATGTCCTGGACTCAATGACTTATTTTGTATCACGTTACAGATTGTCTTTTCTTCATCTTGCTCAGGGGGAGACGGCTTTCCCACCAAATTATGCTCCTGGGCTTTTTGTTCAGAACATTCTGATGCAGTAGCACTGGGAAATTTTGATACATTATTGCTGATTTCTTTACTAGCATCTAACAATGCCTCTGTCTGCTGCTCCATGAATGTCTCACTGGCAGCTGTGTTGTTATCTTTAACATCTTTTGTGTGTTCTCCATCCTCTTTTTGGTTCTGAGATTCAGCAAAGACTGAGGGCTCATCTCCATGTGTGGTGACATCTGGGTAAGGATTGTCATACAACATATTAGTGACACAAATCTACCAGTCATTTTTAGTCTATTGTCATTCCCCTACCTTGAGATGGAGATGGATCATCTTGGTCGCCTTTTCTCTCTGTTTCTTCACATTTCTGCACTTCAGTTTCAATGCGATTGTCATCATGTCCTGGACTCAATGACTTATTTTGTATCACGTTACAGATTGTCTTTTCTTCATCTTGCTCAGGGGGAGACGGTGTTCCTACCAAATGAAACTCCTGAGCTGTTTGTTCAGAAAATTCTGATACAGTAGGGCTGGGAGTTTTGGATGGGTTATTGCCGATTTCCTTACTAGCATCGAATGATGCTTCTGTTTGCTGTCTTGAGAATTTCTCACTGGTAGGTGTGGTGGGGGGTGATGCCCTAGTAACAGACGCATCTGACCTATGAGCTGCTTCATTGTAATTATGCAGGTTACTCTCAACAGCACATGCTGTATCAGACAATCTTTTGTATGTCTCATTACTCTCTGCAATTTGTATCTTGTTAGAAGTGACTGATCCAGCTTCAGAGACTATGTCCACTTGATGGTGAAACAAGGGCACAGTTGTGCTGCCTCTGTTCTCCAGAGGTTTTAGTGGAATGTCGCCACCCTGGACTGGCTGTAAGTCATCACTGGCTGGCTGCACCTGAAAAAAATCAGAATTGTTACCTTAGCAGACAGCAGTTTTAAATTCAACGGATGTTCATGGAGGTTATAGCTATAGTGTTTACTATCCTAATCTTTATCAGTCAGCCTTCTACTTATTTGGGAAAGGGGGAATCAGCATCAATGAAAGACCAACATCATTTCTGTTTCGAATATTGAAGTTCAGTGCTCGAAGACAAAGCTTCATTAGATCTAACTCAGGAATGGTATTAATGAAAATTTAGTTTCTGAGGTCTTTCACCTTTTCCTGGGCTGTGTTGTTTTTGTTTTCTTTAACATCCTTCCTTTGTTCTCCATCCTCTTTTTGGTTCTGTGACTCAGCACAGACTGAGGGCTCATCTCCATGTGTGGTGACACCTGGGTAGGGGTTGTTAGAGAACATATTAGTGACACAAATCAGTTTAAGTCTATGTCATTCTCCTACCTGCAGATGGTGACAGAACACACTATAAATGATACTTGCCAGCATCTGTAGACTACACTTGCCTCCATCTGTGTCAGAGCCATGGTAATCAAGTGTAACAAGACCCATTCACTTTTTACGTTAATCAGTATTGGAGCCACCCACTTTTAATCTAGAAACATGTCATTTTCAGCACGGCATCAGTAAAATCCATTCTGTGGCACTGCTAATGGCTGAATAAATTCCACACTTTGCTGACTGAAATCTATTCCAGATCAATTGAATGTGTGTGTGTGTGTGTGTGTGCGTGCGTGCGTGCGTGCGTGCGTGCATGCATACGTGCATGTGTGGTCAGCCAGCAATTATAGCAAATAAAAGAAAAGCAATATGATACATTATAACCAGATAAAAGTGTCAAACTGACAAGAATACAATTAACAAGCTGCTGAAGACGGCTGAGTCCATCCTTGGGACAAATCTATAGTTTGTGAGTGTGGTAGCTGAGATAAGGATGTTGAAGAGACTGCTGGCCATCATGCACAACCCCTCTCATCAACTTCATAAAACACTGACCAGTAGGAGGAGATTGTTTAGCAACAGGTTCATTCTATCTTGGTGCACTACAGAGTGACACAGACTGCCTTACTGACTGCCATGAGCCTCTACGATGCATCCATCTGCTGTCCCATCATCATTAGATCTAGCATATGAGTAAATTCACAAGTAGTGCACAAGCTATGCTTGGCAAGAAAGTTTTTCTTGAAAAAATATGTTGCCAGGAATCTTACCTCGATTCTCCCTCCTCTTGATAAAAGCTGCTAAATTGAAGCCACAGTCAGGACAGAATTTATATGACTTCTCGACCTGGTTCCCACACTCAGGGCAAAACATGGTGGATCTGAACATGCATAAAAACATTATTTTAATGTACATAATACGACAAGGAAGGTTAGAGCAAAGATTTTGATGAAATCATGATGCATTCAGAGAGACAATTTAAAATTGGAATTATAAAATGTATCGTTCAACTACATTTAACTGCAACTGAAAATAATTAATTAATAATTTTACACAATTATTTATATATATGTGTATATATATATATATATATATA
>CAESWR010000697.1:301420-312798 GCA_903171835.1 Mullus surmuletus | reverse complement strand
CCCCCCCCCCCCCCCCCCCATCTACCCATAATCCTTTGCTGTCATTCAAACAGCAATATTCTCACTTGAATGAGACAATTTCTCTCTGTTTACGCTGCGGCGAAAGTGCGTTTAGCTTTAAATCACCTGCTGTTTGTGTGTCTTTGAGTTCTTTTCTTAACGTTGTGCACACTTTTAACTGCACTCTGTCATGGTTTGTTTATGCAAACTGGTGTTGTTCCTCCCGGTCAGGCGGACTGGTGCGTTTGGCCCACGGCTCAGATGATCAACTTCTACTTTCTCTCGCCCAAATTCCGCGTCCTATACGTCAACACCATCACCTTAGGGTGGGACACCTACCTCTCGTACCTCAAACACAGAGTAAGTCGCGGGAGACCTTCCCTCTAATGTTGCAGCATTGCAGCGGCTCGTGTTTATGCTAAATAACGTGTGTATTGTGTCGACAGGATGACAGCAAGCCACCCGAAGTGGTGTCAGACGCGGCTGCAGATGTGCAGCAGGAAGCGCCGCCACCGTCCAAACCTCTGGGGGAGAAAGCGTGAGAGATGCCTGCTGCCTGTCCAACCCTAGGGGAGCCGTGGGTGCTTGAGTTGAAGTGCTGGAACACTTTCCTTCCATCGCGTCTTGAACGTTCTTAATGTTCGTGTCCAATTTGTTTCCTTATTTGTGTTCGAAGAACAGCAGTGTTTGTGGAAGGAATTCGGGGATGCAAAACTCTCTCACTGCCGGTCATCCTCACAGGCAGACGTGAGCTGCAGGACAGAAAATATCCAAAATCTTAAACCCTATTTAGTCGTTTGTTAACAATTCCATTTCATCACGTCATCAACTTTGCCTTAATGGTCCAGCACATCTTTTGTCAAACAATCCAAACCTGGCCTTCCCTTTAAGTACAGCGAGATATATCTGCGTGATTGTTAACTTTTGCTCATGAAAATCTACCTGTTGATTGTTGAATTCTTATAGTTAAATACAAGATAAAGTTCTTGTATATTTATGTCACACAGCTGATGGTGTGAACCCGTGAAGTCGTTTTACTGTCGTTATTTAACTTACTAGAGTATATTTTCTAGCAGTTACAGTAAAACCTGATGAAGTTTTATTTATTGTGGTTGATGATACATCATTTTTTGCAAATCAGACAACAGCAATGTAAAGCATTTCCTTTGAGAAAAAAAAAAAATTGATAAACACTGTTGCTGAGCCGCTGATGTGTTCGTGTGGTACCAGATTTAGTTTCTCCACAATCTGCAAAATGGTTAATGCGTGTGTGTTTGTGTGTCAAATGTTAATGAGTATTAAGTACCAGGAAATAATTTTACATAGAGATGTGTAAAGAAAACTGATTATATATTTTTTATTTATTTTTCAATCAATGCTTGAAAAAAAGTAAATTTAATGAAATGAAAAATTGTGTGACGTTTTATTCATTGTAGAAATGAATGAAATTATTCAAGTTTTTTTTCTTCACAGGTCAAACAAGCACATCCTCATAAAAATCCAGTGATGAAACGTAATGTGTCTGCTTTAAAGACTTCATCAGGAAACAAAGTTCCCAGAAACTTCCCACAAAATCAATTTTCTTCCAAGCTGCTTCGCTTCACATTGATTTCACTCCTCTGTGTTTGCACAGGGAGGAGGAGGCTGACTTTGTTGGCTTCTTGGCACATCATTGTTCTCAGCATTTATAACTCCTTACCAAACAGGAAACGTTCAGAATCAAACTGAAAGTCCAATTTATTATTAGTAGTATCTTCTCATATGTGTACAATCTTTAGATGCGGGGGCGGGGGCGGCTATTACATTTCATTGCACGGGGTTTGGGGTTGAACCCTTCAGTAGAAATAAAGAAAATTCAAATTCAGGTCGTTTCTGTGCTGAAGTCGGCTCAGAAATAGAAGCACAGCCATTGTGCTAAAGGTAAACACGGAGGCCTGCTCAAACATTGACTAACCAGCAAGAAGGATTTGGTACGCGCCGGCCCCGCAGTGTGAGCGCTCCTCCTCAGCCGCTCACAACATCCTGCTGTCAAGGATGTGAGAGTGTGTGTGTGTGTGTGTGTGTGAGGGCTGTTGATATGACCACCAGCTCGTTTCCTCTCTCAACATGCCTCCAGCGATGCGCCTCACGCTTCTCATCTCCCTGTTCGCCGTGACTGCCTGCCAGAGTAAGTCCGCTTCTCACCATGTTGGTTTTCATCTGCTGCGTTTGAGGTGTTTTTGAAACGTTTCTCAGAGAGCAAACTTCCTCCGGTACGAGGCTTCAGCACATATGTTGGGTGCTGCACCTTTTTTTTTTTCTCTCAGTAAACAGGAAAACATTGCTGTAGCAACACTTGCTACTTTTGCAGCTGACATATCTTGCAGATGATCTGAGGTCAGTCTTTTTTTTTTTCTGCTCATCGTACATTATTAGAATAAAATGAGAGCAACTTTTAGTGAAGCGCAGATGACGTTTGCATTAAAGGGAAGGTCGCATCTGGCTGAAATCAAATATTTGCTCAGGGAAAGTAATCCTGACCAACTAGCGGCGGCACCTGCTGTTTCCACAAACGCCGGATGTTTGTCTGCATCGCCAGCGAACACAAATCATGGCCATCCTGCTTTATTAAATGAAAAAGCTTGCACTGGTGCACCGCACCACCAACAACAACCTCGCCCCTGTTATCCTGTATGAAACACTACATTTTTTGTGTTTCATATTTGGATTTATGTTAATATTTCTCTCTCTTTAATGTCCTACCATCTGAGATCTGCTTCAACTGACCTCTTGACCTTGCAGGCCAGGGTGCAGCCTTCAACTGCATCATAATCAGGAATATACTGTATGTGCGTGTGTATGTGTGCACCACAGTGGTATAACATCAAAAACTCTGCTCAGTTACAAACACGCAGGATTAAAACAGAAAAGTGGTATGAGATGCTTATTGGAATGGAATATTGGCATTGAAGTATCTCTTTTGAAAAGGATTGGAGCAGCAGCGCACGCCTAATAGTGTTTAGGTTACTTTTATTAATACCTAGAGATGGATGTGTGTTGCAGTTATATAGAGCAGGTGTCCAACTTGCCTAACATAGAGGACAGCACTGACATAGCTGACAAAGACAAAGGCAAGTACTGTGAAAATTCGTATTAGTATTAGCAGTGGTATAGTATTACGTTCCAAAACATACAAAAGCGCACCCTGAGACAACAATACAGTGTCAACCCAGTAAAATACTATAAATCATGGAAAATCAAATGGAAACGAATAAAAACAAAAGGAGATCAAATATTAGTTGTCATTGATGTCACTAATTTTCTCTGGCAGCCATCCTGATAAAACACGAATGACTGCAATGTTTATTCCTTGCAGAAATCGTCCCTCCCGCCCTGTTTAGAAACGTGACAACATCAACCACAAGCTCTGCACACACCAGCAGTTTGACTCAGACAAAGAAAAACAATGTCACCTCATCGGCCGCGGCCAACACCAGCGTCTCACACGGGCAACCGCCGACCACACAGGAGACCGTGGCTACTTCTACAGAATTCCGCTCGGCGTCACCCTCCGTCTCCCAGCAAACCCCCAATGGGACGGAAGTGACGCATCACAGCCCTTTGACGACAAACTCAAGTCAGGTGACCAACCAGACGGTTTCTGTGGGACCAACGGTTTCTGTGGGACCAACGGCCTCATCGACCAACGTCACAGCAACAACCAGCAGAAACACAACAGGAACAGGTCAGAGATTTCTCACTCTTTAGGTCATATTAGCCTAACTTATACGAGTACAAAAACCTCAGTGAACCCCATGTATTTACTGTATTGTCACTAGGGGGTAGCTGTGTCCCGATACAACTTTTTCCCTTCTGACACGATACAGATATTGCATCCTTGAGTACTGGCCAATACTGATATTGATCTGATACGATATCATACATACTTTTATTACTACTTTTGTAGTATGGAATGTTAGAAACGGCTTGATCAAGTGATATTACTCAAACAGAGAACCACAGTCAGCAACATGAGAAAGACTGACCCATTTATTATCAACCAATGGGTTACACACATTTCAACATTTCTACATAGGACCGATTGGACCGATATCAATATAGGATCAGGATTGGGTGGCGCGTGACCTCTCTTCAACTTGTGGGTTTATAGTGGAAGCGAAACAAAGAATGAAGAAATATCTAATGAGAGTATTTGCAACTTGATTGCTCAGCAGTGAAAATGAACAAAGAAAAGCAATCAACAGAAAAGCTGTGACCTGTTTGTGCCAGAGGGGGCGCTGCAGCGGGCTCGACCGTAAAAAGCTCCTCTTACCGACAATGCTTTGTCTCGCCCCTCAGCTCCTACTCACGCGTTTGGAAAAGGCGACCTGGCGGCGAACCCCGGCCTGGTGGCCGTCCTCTGCATCTTCTGCATCGTCCTCGTCCTCGCACTGGTCGTGGCCATGGTGAAGTGCGTCCGCTCGCAGAGAGCCAGCTTTGAGAGGCTGGAGGACGTTCCCATGGTGAGCGACTGACCCACTGAATGGCTCTTTATGATTTTACACTTTTTTTGGTCTTCTGATCACACACATTTTGGTCACACACCTGCAAACTAAACACAGGACTCACGTCTCCTCACACTCAGCCGCAAATTACCATGAAGAAAGAATGGATAAAAACCCCCAAACACAACAATGCGATTGAGAGATTAACGGGACAGATCAGCCAAATTTTATTCACATTAGACTTGGCTGCACGTGGAAGGGAATCGTCTGGTAATTACAACGCGCTCATAGACATGCACACACACACCCATGTGCCTCTTCTTCCTCTTCCCCTCAGTGGCAAATGTGGTGGTTCTTCTGCTCTCTTTTGTTACGTAAACAGGAAACTCAACTGGATTGTCATTGTGAGAAACAGTCCCAAAAACAGGACAATGTGTGGTGAGCGTGACTGCGTTTTTCATGACAAAGCTCTTCTGCAAAAAGGAGTTGCTTTATCTTTTTTTTTTTTTATCATTACCGCTCCATCAGCAACCAGACACAGGTTTCCATCAGGGCTCTTGTATCTACAAACACTGACGATGAAAGAGCAGCACTATAATCTGTGCTATTGGCAAATCTTTCCCTCCACGAGGCAACGGCTGTAAAAGGCCGATGTGCACAAATACGGACACACTTGGCAGCGCGCGGGACAACAACGTGGATTCTGCAGACCGAGCAGGTGAAGACGAGTAGAAAAACATGCAGGTTTAATCAGTGACGGGAAGGGTGAGGTCTCACTGGTGGCCGTTTTGATGCCTCATTGAATTTGTGGAACAAAGATATTGAGCACAGTCCACTTAGCCACACCCCCTCCAGCAACACAAAAGTCTGTCGATTCTCATTTTGGGCGATTTTCCCTCATGTGTCTTTTATAACTTTTCTTGTCTCTTGTCTCTTTCTTGTCTCTGCAGAACAAAGTGAACGAAAGCTCCCCGTTCGCTCACTACTCAAAATGACAGTCCTGATGCGTGCAGTCCAGTTTGCTGATCAAAACTGTAGAAAAAGGACCACCTCTCAGAAGAGAGACCACCAGTTGTGCCGGTACCTGAGCCTCTAATCTCTGCACAAAGCGCTTCTCTTTCATACGTAGAATACTTCTGCCACCGCTTGGACCTTTGACCTGCTTTGTTAGCTGCTGGCAAAGACGCACTATATCCCCCTCCCCTTGCACATTTTTTTGTTTTGTAAGGAGAATCAAATACAACAGCGACAAAGAAAATTATGTTTCCCAAATTGGTTTATATATGCCACAGCACGCACTTTACAATTCATGACTGCACTCAAACATGTGGCATTAATGAAAATATAGAGAGGGGATCTGACTGAGGGGATCCAAACAGGAAAAGTCTTGCTCTGTCCACTCTTCATTTGATGGAAGGGGGCCAGTGGGGTCTAAAATAAGTTACCACACCGATGTAAAGTGCATAACTCTGACATTCTAATGCAATAAAATGGACTTCCCCTCAAAAATGTATGTTTTGTGGTGTGGTTATTATCTTTACCGGATCAAACCAGTCAACACACACCTAAAACTGCGGAATTCCTCAGAAATAAACACACTGACTGTCTGCAGTTTTTGCCATGCCAGTGAAGAAACCAACCACATCAGTGTGTTTTCTTATAACTCTTGCAAATGGGCACTGAGAACAGTCTGACAAGCCAATGAAACACACATGACATGTGGTATTTAAGAATGCGACTCGGCTTCATCCCTTACATCACAGTAGATTTTACATGGGAGTTATGCAATGCGAAAATGTTAGTGCTCATTGCAGACGCAATATAGACTTTGTTGACTGTCTCTCCTGAACCAAAGCACAGGTATTAGTGTTTTCTTGGAGAGAGCAGCAACAAGGGCATGACAATCAACATCAAAGCATTCAAATCTACCCATTTGCCTAGAGCCTTATTTGCCCATCCAAACACGGAGCCGGGACACTTTACGATGTCCAGGATTGGATGGCTGTATGGCATGATAATGATGAGCTGCAAATCGAAGCCAGAACACAAAAGCTTTTTCCTGAATGTGCAGCGACTTCACTTGTATTTTAACATTTTTAACATCTCAGTCACGAAAACCATCTTTGAAAGAATCTGTGAGGTTAGTAAAGAAGAAGAAAGTGGACTTGAGGAGGATGGGAGACGTAAAGGAAACGGCAAATGAGCGGCACATGGACGAGCAACAGACACCCCCCTCTCCCTGACTCCAAAACCGTTGTATCGGGGGAACCAAAAGTCTGGGAAAATCACTCAGAAACATTCCACTGTTAAGAGGTTAATTGGTAACAGCTGACCGTGTCACGGCCGAGTATGAAAGCAACATCTTTGAAAGGCTCAGTTGTCCTCAGTCACTTGCTCAAAGACTCCTTTTTGGCCCTTTCATGAAAACAAAGTTACGAAAAGAGTCAGGTAGATATTGATGAATGACACTGTGCGTAAGGATTTTTGGGATTTCTCCATTTAAGGTTGACATTATCATCAAGTCTAGAGACTCTCTGCACATATGAGGCAAAAACACAGACACCTGAAAATAAGATTAATGCTTGTGACCTTTGGCCTGCAGAGGATCATCTACAGACTCTTTCATCATGAGGCCCAATCGTGACAATACTAGACAGACACAGATCATCACTGTGTACAATGATTTGCAAAAAACTGGAATCCGTAATGCATGTGCAAATAGTGCAGAGACGAGGTTTTACGGCTGAAACGGAGAAAGCAATCGTACTCTGTAAAATTATCTGCCCACTTTGAATTTTTCGTCAGCAACAGGAGTCAAACAAAGAAAAGCCTTCTTCATTAGCATCAAATTCTAAACCAGCTCTTCATTCAAGCACTTTGTAACCTTGTTTTGAAAAGTGCTCTACAAATAAATGTTATTATTATTATTGTTATTATTATTATTATTATTATTATTATTATTTCACAAAACAATTACACCTCTCACCTGCAACTTTTCAAATATTCTTTCTCTGTTTTTTCTGTGATTTGGTTTCATGGATTTGAGTGCAGTTGCAGATCACCACATTCTGTTTCTGGATATTCCACACACATCCAAAATTGCAAACAGAGATGCAAATTGGCCTTCAAGATAAATTATTCACAATTAAACTCCACTAAAATGCACATTCTTCAAAATAAAGCAGTCGTCCTGTCGTTGGAAGCAGGTGACATCACTACTGTTGTCTAATTGCGCATTTCCATATAGATCGGCCTTCATTTAATATTCAAACCTTCCTCATTCCAAGTGGACACGCGTATGCAGCAGGGGGGAGGAGATGCTGCTGGTCACCGGGATTTGGGCGAGTAGGAGTGACCACATAGTGGCTACAACAACAACAACAACAACAATAAAAACAGCAGATACCTCCTCATGTCACACAGGTTTGTCGCTTAGAGTGATGAGATCGTCCACAGGCAAAGGCATGGGGAAGCTCAGCAGCCTGGTGCTCACACTCCCGCTCCTCGCTACTTTTTGCCTGCAAGTGGAGGCATTTCAGACCTGGTATTATCTAATCCCCTCTACCCGGACCTGGGATGAAGCCCAAGAGTACTGCCAGGACAATTACATTGATATGGCCACGATGGAGACCTTGAGTGGAAGCTGGCTTGGTGATTGGATGATAGACTATGGTGTGACGAAGATCTGGGTGGGTCTCCACAGAGACCCTGTGGAAAACGCCGCCTGGAGGTGGATTAACCTAAGGTGAGCTGCGGAAATTGTCTGAATGTTTTTCGATGATATATTGATCCAACGACACTTGGATGTGAACCATCTTGTGTCTGTTTCAGGACTGGGGTGGGATTGACAGGAGACGACCTGGTGTCCCACGTCAACTGGGCAGTAGGAGAGCCAGCCACTGGAGACTGCGGGTGGTTTGAACCTGTCGAAAGAAAGTGGAAGGCTGGCTCGTGCACGGAAGAGATGGCGGTCCTATGCTTCAACGACAACCTGCGGGTGGTGAAAGAGAACAAGACTTGGGAGGAGGCTCTGAGCCACTGCAGGAACCTGGGAATACAATGCTCCTCGGAGCCCTGCTCTGACCTCCTGACACTGACCAAGGACGAGGACTACACCTACGTCAGTGACCGCATCAACAGAGCAAAAACCACGGATGAGGTATGAAAGCGGCAGGAGAATTAGTGTCTTACTGTTAGAGTAACGGGAGAAAGTTTGCCTAAAGAAATTCCTGTCAGGGAGTATTTCTTTCCGTAAGAATGTATTGAATTGATCATTTTAATGTCCGGGCAAAAAAAAAACCCAAAAACAAGCGCTATCAATGAGATCACCTGCTGCAGCACCTCTGTGCATGCCGGCTGGCAGAAACCCCTCCTGAGGCAAACCATCATGTGCTAATATTAGAAATCATTTCAAATGTGTTTTTCACAGTGTGGCTTTGTGAGGCGTGTGAGGTTTGAGCTCACCCTTTAGCTTTCATCTGTAAAAAGAGCCCTGTGTCAACAAGAGCAGAGACTTTATTACCTAATAGCAATAAATCAAGCAGATTTTGTCGTTTCAGCACTGTCCAGTTTGTTAGAGTCGGAAAGAAAAAAAAGAAACAAAATATACCAAGGGCCATATAAAGCAGATCAAAACATAAATTATTTCACATTACTCAAATGCTTTTCTGACCAAATGGGTTGTTAGACTGCAAAAGTGGACTTCAAAAAGTTTTGTTCAAGAAAAGCAGCCAATTGAAGCAGTATGTTTCCATCGCACATCTGAAATTAATTTACAGGTTTGTAGATGGCGGACTTTCATTTGAAAATAATCATAGGAGGGATGTGTGGACTTCACAAAAAACAGTATTGTCACAGCTGGCAGATAAAATATTCGGAGTCTGTGACATTCACACTCGCTCACCTTGTGTTTTTCAGGCGTGGACTGGCCTGCGCTTTGCGGCGGGGGACTGGTGGGGGACGGACGGAAAGTCACTCAACCACAAGATGTCGCCAGACTGCCCGTCTCCTCTCAGTCGCTGTGGGATCGTGTCCAGAAACACAGACAGCAGCTGGGACACCGGTGACTGTGCAGAGAAAAAACACTTTGTCTGCTTCATAGTTATAGGGTAGAAGACAGAAACCAACCTCTAATGACCATTTTGTCATTATTGTTGAGAGGATAAGCTCTTCTATAATGTTTTTCTTCTTTTTCGTATTTTAGCGTGTGTGCATTTGTGTGTGTATGTTAGCAGGAAGCTCTCATATAGGGAAGTGACTACTATGAAATAGGGCACATTTCTATTGATTTCTCACTGAATGTGTTTGATTCAGACATATTCATCATTCTGTCAGTGTGCAGTGGGTCAAACCTGGCTGAAAAATCTGTTGCCTCAACTTGTGTACTATTTATGATGTTTGAGACCATAAATAAATCTGTGATCAGACCGCTTTTTTTCCTCCTCTTTTCATTGCCATGCATCAAACGATGTCATTCTATTTGCATGGGCAGGCAGATATTTGATGAGTATATAGCACATTTCAGGCGTAGCACTTGTTCCAACATGTTGAGAGGTATATGCTTTCATGGATTTTTTAGCAATCTTACCCAATTAAAGGGGTCAAGCTACCTGAAAATGCAACATCGGTATCTCAATAGAACGGGGTGGGGGTGCTCACTTTATAAATAGATAGATACTTTATTAATCCCCGAAGGGAAATTATATTGTCATAGCAGCAGTCGGGTATAATACGAATGACAATAAAGAAAATAAAATACTGAATAAAAAAAAAACAACAAAGAGGAGGAAAATAAAATAAAACAGGATGTAAACAATATATACACATGGCTTAAATAGAATAATTACTGTGACTATGTACTATGTATCTGTTTGTTATCTATATATGTATCTATATAGTTATCTATATATATATAGATATATTTGGGTCCCTCTTTTGTTTCGAACATGCCACACAATAACAATAACTGTACTTAAATTGCAGATAGATAGATAATTGATAGATAAATATATATATATATATATATAAATAGATAGACAGACAGATAGATAGATAATTGATATATATAGATAGATAGATAGATAGATAGATAGATAGATAGATAGATGGAAAGACAGACAGACAGATAGACAGATAGATAGATAGATAGATAGATCGATAGACAGAAAGATAGATAGACAGATATATAGATAGATAGATAGATAGATAGATACAGAAACAACACGCACGGCGCGGGAAGCGGGAAAAAGTGCAGAGCCAGCAAACCTCGTGCCCGACTGTAGTAAAGTTGTTTACGTTCGCGGCTCCACTTCCCGTCATGTGACCGGAGCGGTGACGTCACGGTGACGGCGGAGCGAGCAGCGCTGCGTGTCGCAGAGTTTGAAGTCTAACTCAACTAACTGACCGAGTTGCGGCAATAAAAATGGAAAGAGCGATAAGTGCCTCGGCTTTGGCGGTCGGAAGGTGACAGTTGGACGCATTTTTTTTTCCCTTCCTGCCACAGAGTCGACGGCTCCTCCGGTGAGTTACAAACTTTTTTTTTTTTCTTTCTGTTTTTTGGGCGGTTTTTACGCCTTTAAGTGAAGTTTTGCGGCAGATGCGGCGTGCAGGTTTGCTATTAAAAAGTCAGTGTGTGTGATTCAAGTTTTCCTCCAGTGAGATTGAGGGAAAAATAGCCTCAAAGGAAAAATAAACACAGTATAAGAAGGAAATCAGTGAGATATTTAATTCATTTATGAACACATGACGTTTCTGCTAATACTGTGTTTTTTCTTGCATAACATTGTTTTTTAGTGGATGTAAGTTGTAGTTATATTGTGATATTCTAGTGTAACAATCCTCAATGATATTCTGTGTCCAGTTTTGTTTTTGTTTTGTTTTGCATTGTGTTGCACC
>CAESWR010000697.1:252695-285582 GCA_903171835.1 Mullus surmuletus | reverse complement strand
CTCTTGTGTTTACTACAAGCACGACAGTAACAAACGGTTTGAAAAAAATAGAGAAGAAGAATCTACAACTGGCTGCTGCAAAGTTGAGCAGGCATGACAACCGTTATCAAGTTAGCCAGTCTCCCCAGATAACGCTTGGTGTCAACAAACGACATCGCAGTTTGTCGTGCCTCGCGGGCTTTTCACACACAAGCTGAAGTGCTGAACGAATCCTCTGACTAACCAACATGTTTGATATTGTTTACTTGAGTCTAAATGGCGAGTGTTTAGAGTAGATGTGCTCTGTCCCTGGCATGGATTGTGGATTGAAGAGGTCACAACCTTCCATGTGACCTGAAAGATGTCCGAGCAGGGAAATTGAAAAAGTAGATCCCATTACCACAGTTGAAGTGCAGACCTTAATCCCAAGTGTTTGTCCAGAGGTGTGATTGTGCTGCACGCTTCTGGGAGTGATAACTGTGCAAATGCGATTGAGGTGCTTCTGAAAAAGATAGCTCTGCCCTCAGCAAAACTCTCCCGAATGATTCAAGTTGAAAAACATATCCTTGTTACCCTCTTGATAGGCTCCAACAGCTCTACCGGCGCTTTGTCAGCCATAATCTTTTGTGGGAAGGACACCCTTTTTTTTCTCTCCTCCGTGGGCACATTTGCACCTAAATGCCAGAGTGGGTTCTGATGAAATAATAGCTATGTCTTTGGTAGCCACATGGGTGACACTCGCCACACATTCATTACCGGAGTGAATGTGTTTCTTTAGCATTTTTGATTATTTCATATCTAATGTTATCTAATTTATGTTTTTGGTGACAGTAACAACATTGTTGAAAATGATTTAATCACCAGTCCTACCACATTTTGTAATCTAAAAAGGCAGTTGATGAAAACTATGATGAATATTATTCAACAAGGAAATGAAAACTAATTTCTTCTCATCCAGTCTCGAAGGATTGCTGGCAGCCAGTCATCTGTATTTAATGAGGAGAGTGCATTTGGCACAATATGGAAATATAAGAATATATACATGCTGACGGCAAAAGTGAGAATGTGTCAGTGAGATCATGTTAATGTGGAGGTGGGTTTGAATGTCACTGGCAATGACTGTGTGAAAACAACCTATAGATAAATGTAAGAGAGAACAATACAAAAAACCAATCGCCTTGAATTCACTGACAGATGAATGGACGATACAGAGCTTGAGCTCAGCACATAGAGCTCACGTTTGCCACTCCGGCACTGTCTTAAGTGTCAGAAGTTGCTTGACACTTCCTCGGGGGCTGGCAGCATCAGTATTGGCTGTACTGATTGCCTGACGATGGTGTCGGAAATGCAAACAGGTTGGTTGATCTGTAGGTGGAAATAGACGCGATGATTCAGCTCTCATTGAAGCCGCCCATACTGACACCAGTGCCTTTATTATTCTTTAACTGAATACATCTTTTCCATGTCAGCTCATTCCTGAATCATTACAGATGAGTCAGATCGCTTTTAAAAATACCACATGGCTTGTAATAAACGTTTGATGAAAACTGCTAAAAAACGGAATGCCTGCCTAGCCACTATTTTTTGAATAGTGCAATTTGGCATAAAGTAATATCTGCTCACAATTATCAGATTACTCTACTGAATGTAGATTAGAAAGCACCTTTTGAGGAGTAAAATGTTCCTCATAGGACACATTTCTGTTTGGAATTCTGTTTCAGAAGGTGGAAATGGAGCTGAATCAAGAGATTGTTGCTCTTGTATATGCATATGGCACCAAGAATCTATTGCCGTGCGTCACTTAACATATTCATGCTTGATGCCTCTCCTCTATAGCTATTAGCACCATGCCGAACCATAATTATTGTCTTGCCGGAAGAATCATCATAGTGTGAGAACTGCTTATCTCCAAGACTTATTGCTTGTTACAGTGTTACATTAACATTCTGAGTGCTCCAGCGTACAGCAAAACACACCTGCAATAGAGACGTATGCCTTCCCTTTTATGTTAAAGCAAAATTACACACTTAAGGGATCAGTGTTCATGAAGAGTGTCACAGATATTTGAACTTGGAGTCCTGCTTCTGTCTGTCTGATTTCTTTTGATGCCGTGTGAATATTAGTTTCATATGCAGCATCAGAGATTTATTCCTTCTTTGCGTAGGCCTCCCAAAGTCATGGAGTCTAAAATGTTTTCCTTGCTGTTTGAATATTCACAAGCTCAAATGTATTGATGGGCTCATAAATATCACAAATCATGGTAGACCGGTGGACTGAATTGTCTTTTAAGTGTCAATATGGAGGATTGAAGTCTGCACTCCAGGTTGAATTACATTGGATTAACATGTAGTGGAGCACTATCTTGCCCAAGGACCCTTACGCAACACTTAGGATAGTGGCTTTTCCCAGGGAGGTACTGGTCGTGCCTCAACCACAGAATGTACCCAATCTCTTTTCTTTTAAATGTATTCCAAGGTTCCCCACTGTGTCCTAGTATGGAGAGAAAGATTTGAGGTGAACCAGTCGTCAACAGGAATGGCCCTGCTCCAAAACCAAAAAGGGAGATTTTACATTAAGTAGTTGGAGGATGAAGTGTACCTCATTTAAGCATAAAAAAGTAGTTACCATTAAGTTCCTTGAAAAGGAGTTACGATCTTTAATGGGTGTAATTTACACTTTTGCAAAAAGCGTGGTGGAGATGTTTTGCCTTTGCTGAAGAAGGGGGAGATAAAGAGAGTAAGTGTAAAGTTTTCTGATATTTATGCAGACTATAGCAAATACGTAATATTGGTTTCTTTTATCATGATGATGTTGGGACACAGCAGGTTGAGATGCTGTGCAAAAGCATTTTTGTCAAGTTAGACTCAAAGTACTGGTTTGAAGTAGTTTGAAATTGCCATCCAGCTTACTAAACCTATTTATGCTTAAATTTGTAGTTTAAGATTTTATCCTGGATCGCAAATTTTCAAAGTAACATCCAGTGATTTAGTTGGCCTTTTTGCTCTCTGTGCATTTTGCGTATTGTACTGCGCTGGCTTGAAATCCCCTTGTCATCGCATTGTTTACTTATTTTTGTGGTGGACATGGAAGCAGGTCAGGCCTTGCCTGGAAACAGCTGTTGCTGCCTGCTTCATAAACCTGTTGTTGATTTTAGTTAAGATTTGATGTTTAATAGTAATCTGATGCCTTATGGCAATAAATTAGGCTAATCAATTAATAATTTAGGCTCCACGCTTCGGCTTATGGAAATAGAGCAACTGGTATTGCAGTCTTCAGTAGTTTGGGGAAGACGCAGCAGTTAAGAAGTGTAGTTGTGCAATGCAAGTATGGACAGTGAGCAATCGCAACCGTAATTTGACTTCCATTCCATCTGCCAAAACCACAGCACTACAGTAGCTTGGTGATTGAGTACTATACAGGAGATGACTCTGGCACTCTTTATCCAAGTGTATAGAGAACCTTCAGATTCAGCCGTGGTGCAACAGATCTGAGAGATGAATGCAGCAGCTCATGATGACCCTTGATGAATTACAAAAAATCCTTAATTAGTAAAATAGACAATCCAGTCCATGCCTTTGTTTTGACCTTCTCTTGTCAGAAGAGTGAGTCTATACAGCCTGTAGTGTCCTCAAAATGGTGAGAGAAGCAAAATTACCTTTTGCATTTATTTGTTTTTTTCTGTTATGAAAATACATAGAACACAGGATGGTTCACACTGGCACCATCAAAAGTGTGCATTGCTGGATCCAATAATCACCTAATCATCTGGAAGCCAATAATCACCATCACCAATATCTAAGGATGGAATACAGTCCAGAATCCCTGAGCTTCGCATCAGTGGATACAAAACAAGGGAAACATAAATGAAGGCAACCCCAAATTCTATGAACATATGTTTTTTTTCCTTAAATGAATTGCATTGCATAAAGTATATTGACCCTACAGTGACATTTGTACATTTTAATGGCAGTACAATGAGAGGAATTCAGATATTTTTGAAATACTTTCTCTTTCTGATTATTGGTAGCTGCTTAAACCTGCTTCCCCCTCCTTGTCATCTTACAGAAAAAATAAATGTGTAATATCTGTAATTGCTTTAGTGTGACCGGTAATATGAGATGCGAGGAGAGGAGCTCCATTCCAGTATAACAGGAGGCTGTAGGCATAATGACTCATTCATCTCTTAGATGCAGATGGGTTGGTGTGTTGAGTCAAGGGGAATCTCGGTGAGGATTAGTCAAGCATGAGAGGAAAATGGGATTTATCTCCCTGTTAAGTACCAGGTTGCAGGGCAGTATAGCAAACAGTTGCTTGCTTTTTGCAATTAGAAACCTAATGAAGTTATAGTATATTAATCATGATAATATAATTGCCAAATTGAATGAATCCGATTAGTTTAAAGATTAGATGCAGAAACCACGGTGTCGGTTGGTAGCCTCCATCTCACATCTTGCCTCTTGTTAAATTGGGTTAGTTTTATTTTTCCAGATTTACTTTTAGTTAGTGTTTCCAGTTAAAACAGTGTTTCATTGTTAAGAATAGAGCATGATGTGACTGAGTGTGATTAAGAATGATTCTTATTTTGTCCAAGATTGAAAATATTGATCACATTTTTTAATTGTGGGCTATGGATCAATCTCTGTAAAATAGTAAGACCTTGAAACTCATCTATACAAAAGTTACCATCTTCTTAGTAATGTGCCTGTGAGGAATTGAAATTGAATTGAAAATCTGGAGTAGTATCATCGCAAAACTCACTCAGAGCCAAATTGGCGAGTAGATCTCTCTGTGTAATTTAGTGTGTTATTTATGTTGGGTAAAGCAGGAACAGCTATAGGCAGCAACACAAATTACTCAACAATTGAGTGATAACAATCATCATTCTTTCGCCAAGATGTGTATTTCTTCGTTACATGTTGTCACAAAATAGCAGTGAAAAGAAAGAGTGAGGGGGTAAGCAGGGATGTGGTGGATTATAAGCGTTTATCAAAATATCAGCAGTAAATGTGCAAGTGTTAAAGTTGTGTTCATTGTGTTCACAGTCTTGTTTGCTGATGCTGGGCTGTTTAACTCTGGGCAGCTGTGTTATAATTGTGCTTTGCCAGACAATATTACTCCAGCATCCTCTTTTGTTGCATTGTGTATATTGCTTCTTACATTTCTGCCCTGTCCAAATCAATAATACCAGAAACTAAGATGTATTTTTTTTCATGGTGTACAACCCAGAAATTGTGTAATTCCCTTCACAGTAGATTTGTCATATTTGCTCTTCACTCACACCACTAACGCCACTATAGTAGCCCTGTGCCTTGAGAGATTGTTTTAATTTGATTAAAGTAACAATAGATGTTTTCATTTGTTTCTCAGCTGCATCGGGAAAGATTTGGTACATTAAAATAAACGAAAAAGCCATGTTGATATTATAATACCACACTCTAATGAGCTGTAAGGTCATGGTCTCGTCTTTTGAAAACACCCATGCATGTGGTTCATATGAGCCCTGATAATGGGGTCTCCTGGTGATGCTTTTTTTGTCGGAATGTATTTCCTGCTCTTTTGTGTCCAGAGAGAAGTCTTTCCTTTTCCTTTCTCTCATTTACACTCTAAGGTGTTTAAGTGCCACATCACACTGACAATCATTACTGTTCTCCCATGAAAGGCCATAGCTGCCTTGACTTAAAAGATATTTCTCAAAAACTAAGTCAACAGAACCACTAAGAATGGCATGTATGTGGATGAAATCTGTCTCCTCTGCGTCTTTTGTTTCTTTCTAAGTGAATTCCTGATACGACTGGGTGGGCTCGATTTGGCAAATGGGAGAAATTACTTTGCCAGCAGCTGGCACGTCGAATTCACAGCAGAATATCCAATAAAAAGAGCAAACAATGACAGGTGACGAGGCACAAGTTGCTGCTCTGTTCTTTGTTAAGGGTGAAATTTACAAAGGAGCAGTGTTATGTCTCATGAACACAGGTGATGTAGGCATGCCTCTCAGCACCAAAATATATGTAAGCGGATTAAAATTCTGTCCCCTCAGAGTCCTCCCACCGGCATGCTATCCTTCAGTGAATGTGAAGTTCAAAACATGCTGATAAAGAGCCTTTACGACAGTAGAGACACACTTCCCTGTTAATGTTACAGATGATCAAGTGGAAAAAAGGAGCATATCAAGCCTCTAAATGCCATGGTATTTCTTTACTCTCAAGCACGCTGTGGAGGTTGGAGTTGGAATAAAAATCCCTTCCAAAAGACCCGGAACCCCCGAATGCTACGACCTTTAGGTGGCAGCCAGCCTCAGTCAGGGTTTTAATCCCAAATGGAATAGAAAAGCATGACCTTCTGGTTGAAAATGTATCAATGAACATGACCCGTGGGAATGTCAAAAGGTTTCTGCTCTCTATGCCTTAGTTTAATTCTTTCTCTCCGCAGAGCATTGTGATGGATGCTGCTTAGGCTTCCCATTGGTGCATTTAGGGTCACTGATATATAATGATATTATTTTTGCAGATATTTTTACACAATCTTGAGTAAGTATAGAATAGTTGTCACTGGATGTTGGAGGGATGGACTCTGGAGTGGTATCTGTATATGACAATACGTGCAAACATGTTGATTGCCTAAGATGAGCCAATGCGGCTTTTTGTGCACAGTCTTTTGCATGTCTCTCATTATTAAGAAAACAAAAACACCAAACTCTGATTATGGTCTCCACAGGCATGATTCAGTTTTGAATTTCTGATATGATTACACAGATTAAATGACATAGATTGAAAGGCAGTCGAGTGGAATCCTAATTAAGTGTATGCAGAATAGTTGCAGTTGGTTATTCCTGTGTTTTTTCAGGTCGAACCCGTGTCAAAAAAAAGCCTCTAGCTTAAAATTGACCCAGCTAAACCATGGAAATAAATGCTACATTTTAAAACCATGGACAGCACATTCATTTTATGTGTCACAGTTGTCTTGTCCAGGCATGCAGTTGAAGTAAAGCAGTTTGATTGAGGGGTAACAGAGGAAGCTTGGCCATAAATGTATGCTTCTCAGCTTGAGTAACACATTCCGGTTCTACTTTCCTCACGATCTAAGGTTGAAACGTGCTACATCCCTCGAAGAGGTGCAGATCTAAATATGGAAGCGATGCTGAAACAGCAAGGGAACCAGTATCTTTGTCAGAAAGGCAATCTGTACAAGTTTTCTTTAACAAGTCAGGATAACGTGAATTCACACTCCTCACTGACAGGAACAGAATCATTAGAACTTTTCATCGAGATAGGACAGGATGAAATTGAGCAGCATTGTTCAGTGGTCGTTAGTAATTAAGAAATTACATATTTTCCATTGGTGAGCCCCTGCTGATTTAATGTCATTTGCTAATTTCAAATGCTGACTTTTTCACTCTGCCTTTTTCATTATTATGGAATTTCAGTGCAGCCATGGCTGCTTACAAGCTATGTTTGCTTTGTCTTGTGCAGTTACACTAAAATAATGAGGTGGCTGTAAATGATTGGCCTTGACTACCTTATAGCTAACTAACTGCCGGCTGTCAAATGGTACAAATGAGAAGGGTCTTAGGTGTCACAACTTACCTCAGCCCTTCTTTTTGCAAACATTTGCTACAATGAGGGAGGAACGAGACTATGGCAGTCTGATGAATGGACTGTACATGCCCTCTTCCTCTGTCCTTGGAGTTGAGTGAAAGTTGGCACCAATAGAAAACAAATTTCATGGTGGAGATATTCAAAATGCCTTAAGATTTCCGTTTTTTTCACTCATCTTTTTTTTTTTAAATGGAAATGAGGATTTGCAGTATTTAAAAACAGGGTGACTGAAGGGTAATTTACACAAGGTGACCAAGTGGAAGTAAAGCATCCTTTGAATAACAACTCTCTTTTGGCGCTGAGGAGCTCCCCGTTACCTGGGAGATGCCGCAGACCCCGACAGATGGGGAGATGTGTGTCGTGTGATGATGGCTTTTTCCAGCTTTTTCCAGTTGTGCTCAGGCATTCATCATCAGAACCATGGCACCCGACCTGAAGGTCCAGATGATCCAATGGAAACTTGAATCCAAGTGTTATATGGGAGTTATCAGAATGACTGCAACACAGGAAATGTGTTTGATATCCGCTGGAAAGAAACATTGTGGTTTTCCTCTGGTATTTTCAATGTTATTTTTTGGTTGACGATGATAAGCCCCAGTAACTGAGATTTGATCATAATTAAACTCGCATAGATTATAGGTTGGTTGAAGCCGCATTTTGTAATGCTTCCATAATCAACTCTGATCATAGTGGTTTGTCAAAAAGCAAGGTTGAATGAGTGACATTCATTTGTATTTTTTATTTTAACCAATTTAAATCGACCAGCTTCCATTTTCTTAATTCATATTTAAAATGAATATTGCAACACTTGGTGTTGTATTTTTGTTTGCCTTTTATTATCTCGAGTATCATAATTGGGTGTCAACAACACTGAAAGCTGGCTGCAAAATATGCATGCATGTGTACAGCGTGCATGTGTGTCAGCAGCAACTGTCCACACTGAATGAATGAATTAATTTAAATGCATCCAGCATAATGGCCATGCCTACCAAATGACACATTCATTAAAAGAAGCACTCTTTTAAAAGTGACCAAGTCTGTCATGAGGTAAAATTGCTGGAGTATTTCTTGGAAGTCAGTTTCCAGTCATTTATATGTCAAATGGTGTAACACAGAGATGATAAAACAAAGATGTGACATTTGAACACGGGTACTGACAGGTGCACCAGTCGTGAGACCTGCCGTCATTGGACCAGCAGTCCATGTAGAGAACCTGCTGAGAGCCTCAACAACATAGGATTTTGGCTTTGGTCCCAGCTCTTGGCCTTTTCCAGAGGAAGTTGTCCAGAATGAGCCTCTTCATGCTCCTGGCTCGTCTTCCAGGAGCTGGCTGGGACTTAATGCTTCCATCTGGAAAGCTCTTTGTGTCTGTCTTCACTCTGTGTCCAATCTCATCTGCGTTTCCTGCTTTACCTTTTGTATCATTATCACAATTTCGGTGTTTTACTTTGTTCTCATCTTGAGTGATTGACTTTCAGTTCATCAGCATACTTATGACACAGTTCTAAATTTTTATACACCCTGTGAACTTTGAATTACAAAAAAGCTTACATATGTTTTCCAGGTACAAAACACACACAGTGTCCCCTTCATGTATAATCACTTGCATGAAACATGGTGTGAATCCAAAATGCACCTTTGCAGAGTTGACAGGGTCACCACATTTACAAGATTCTTTTCTATTATCTGCAGCTTTAATGATGCTGCAGAGCTGCGTGTACAGTGTAACCAGACTCGTGTGCGTATTGTAACATAATGATCTTTAGAGGTCTTTTGCTTGAAAAACATAAATTGCACCATGCATCCAACAACTCAGCATATAAAATGTTGTAGTTTATTTAATATTTTTTTGATAACACTTGATATTTCAGCCTGGTAAGTACCTAGCAATTGCATGGTAATTAGCAGCATCATCCCTCTTAATACCTCCATCATCCCTACATCATGCCTGGATCATGTTTACCATGCAATTACTAAGTACTTGCAATGAAAATACATGGTACTTACCATATCAGTACTAGTCACTTACCAGGCTGTATTATGAAGTGTGATTTTTTTTTTTTTTATCTTGTAATTGATGGTTGATACAAGTCTTCAAAACAGTGGCTGAATCAATTCCCAGGGCATAGTATAAGTGAGGTTACATGTGCATTAAATTAGACTAAGCTTCTAGTGAGATTTGATTTTTAGGCGGGTTCACCAAGTCTATATGCTAGTTTGCCTAATCTAGATGGCGATATGCACTCCTTCCGTCGGTTAGTCTTGGACCAACATTCTCAGACCACAACAGTTGCTTGAAGTCAGTGAGCCAACAAGATTGCAACCCACTGGTCAATCAAATCAACCCCAATGATGGATAACTACGCAAGACAAGACATCGAATACTTTTTGTATGCATGTAAATGTGCCTTAATATTTCAAGTAAGTAGTTGGTGTATCAGTCTATTCACTTTCAGCGAGTGTTACCCTGTTATTTAAATTGCTCTTGTGTCTTCATGCCTCTGGAAATAGTCTTACCAAAGAATTCATTGCAGTTTTTAAAAATGCCACCAGTAATGACATTCTGTGCCAGAGGGAACATTTATAGGTAATGATGTTCGTGAATCTTCACGGTGAAAAGGGTGGCATAACATTTCTTTGTGTGAGAAATTACAGTGTGCCAAAATCAAGTTGGAATATGCAATTTTCTGTCTGAATTGAATGAATTTCTTTGCTGCTCAGCCTGACTCCTTTGAGATTGTCAAGTTCACACGTCAGCACTTGTCATTCACCTTGATGTACGATCAACAGCCATTAGGCTGCCTGCATATACTGGATATGGTCTGTTGGGCAGAGTTTCTGTGAAAAGTGCTCAACTCATAAGCTGCCATGTGATGTATCAACAGTGTGCACTCTTGATTTATACTATAAAAAAACAAATAAATAATGTCACAATTCAAAGAGTTAAACTTCGGGTCTTAGCTGCTGCTCACCAAAACTGCCAGTGATGCCAGACGTTTGCCTTTGATAGTGGTTTTGATTTTGACTCCTACAGCACAAAAGGTAAAGAATGTGAGATGTGCGGCTCAGAAAGTGGAACTTGTGGTGGTGAGAGAGAATGGATCAGCTCTGAATCAGGCTGATGTTTGTATTTGCTGGCTGTGTGCCTTGCCTTTTAAACTGAGCGTCAGTGATAGACCACAAGAATCAAATCATGCCGATCGCTTTTTTAAAAATTAGTTTCAGATTAAGTCCACAGTTTTGCATTTTTTTAATTGTTTTTTTTTTTATGTGGAGCTGCTGCCCAGATACTCATCACCTGCTCTGAAAACACATAGCTCCGCTACTGCACCCACACAAAGCATTACAAGGGCCATTCATTATGGAAGCCTATCGGCTCGAAAGACAGGCAATTCAGAAGGATCCCATTTTATCTAAGAAAAAAAACATGGCCTTGAAAAAGAGGCTCTCAATGTGAGCTGCTGTTTACTGAGGAAGGCAGAAGTATCTTGATTAAATGAAAACGAATTTATGTGGTTAGGTTGTTTCCATCACTTTTGATTAAAGGTCCTTGGTTGAGGAGGTGAAAGACACTGTGATGCCGTTAGACCTACAAACACACTGGAGCTTAATGGATAAAAAAGTATGGATGCAGTCAACTCCAAAGAGTATTCAGGTATCTAATGCATGTCTGTGGAGGTAGTTGATAGTTTGTGTGAGTCTCATTGGGCGTTGGCGGTAGGAGGAGGAAGGCTGTGTGACTCAGTTTAATAAATTGTTATCTATATCTCACCATTAGTCACTTTTAGAAAAGGAAGAGATTCGGCTACTTGTCTTTTCTCCCCATTGACTCGCAGAGCCCACGCGTCTACATCATAATAATTTTAATTACACAGCCAACTCCTCATTCAGGCTGGAGAACAACTGTGTTAGCTAATGAGTCAATGAAACCTCTGATACTGGAAATCCAGTTCTGCCACTCTTTACGTGCCCTGGTGCGACCAAATAGAAAGGCAGTGTTCAAAAGTTGGATTCCACTCCACAAAAACCCCCCAGGACGGTTTGACATTTATGTTTGTAAAGCCACTCTACCGATAGTTTGTCTCGCTCAGTGAGGGCTTGTTTGGTTTGGGGTGTGTATATATATGTGTGTGTGTGTGTGTGTGTGTGTGGGCACCATCTGCTGGCCACATTTGGCAGCTTTTCAGACAACAGCTGTGTGTTTGTGAGGGAGCTTGGTGCAGTGATCCCTCCTGACCCCTTCTGAGTTAAATCAGTACTTTGGCAATGGCCTGCTTGTGCTGAGGAGCCCTTCAATCTCACTACTGTAATGTGATTAATATGAATGCAAAGAGATTATTATGAAATGACTAATACTTCAAATACTGTTTTTTTGTTGACATACTGATGATGTCCACAAAACTTTTGATGCTTTGGAGGCATAACTAAAAGGCAATTGTAGGGCTGTATAGTATAATTTCATTACTCAGCCACCGCATTATGTATCTTTCATGCAAGACACTTTACTCGCATTATTTGATTGACAAGTGTGCAACTGTGAAATTCCTGACAACAAAGGCGTTTCACAAGAGACAGAAAAAAGAATGAAGACTAAAGGAAGAAGTTGAATAACAGTGATGTAAGAAAGAGTTGAAAAGATAAAATGAGGTGATTCATTCACCACTTTCTTGATTGTTTTTAATGTGTTACAATGTAATGCCTCTGTGTTACAATATAATGTGTTACAAAACAAAGTAGCTCTTACAAAAGCATTTGTTTCCATATAACAGTTATCCAATGTAAGAGTCATATTTGCTTCCACTCACTGCCATCTCAAAGCTGTCAGTGAGAAGTGTCAGGACAAACACTCTTCTCACCCACATGTGGTTGAGTCCAAACATTGGTTTATAGTTTTTTAATCTTTGTAATTAAACAATGTGGACTATAAACTGCATGCCTGGCGTATGTTTTTGTGTTGATTGGGACAAACATACAACAACATCATGATACTTATGGCAATATTTTGCTGCATTTTAAGATTTAAATGTGTGTGTATCTTGGCTGAATTTGCAAGGTTCTGTTTTGGGTAGAGGCAATGCCGGTCAAAGATGAAACTATGCATGATTGTTTTTTCTGTCATCCAAGGGGCCCTGACGGGAAAGCACTATACACTTGAGATACAAGTAAAAGTCTAAGTGACATTTCCAGGCTTCTTGTTATCTTTTATCTGAAGCTTTCTGTTTTTAGACAGAGCAGGGGCCCCACTGACCGGCATAATGAAAATCTATCTGAGCCACTGCCTCTTGAAAGCAAAACAGTTCTGGCATGTGTCTACACTGGCCAAGCTGTAATCTCAGGTTAATGTTTGTGTGCTGATGGACCAGAGAAGAAAACAGATGTAAACTGGCGCACTTGGCTGTTGCTAGCTTACTCCTGCATGCAGGGACGCTGGACACGGCTGGTCACCCATGGTACGAACTAACAACTCCATAATTCAAGCTTGGCCATATTTAGGCAGGGCTCAGTGCTATGTAAACAGAGCTTAGAGCTGAGGGGAGGGCTCTCTCTCTCTGCACTCGTGTCTGTGTCCATCAACAGGGCTTGCAGATAACTCTGCTGAGAAAGGTAATGAAGATTCTTCTCACGCTACAAAGTGAAAAGTGGATTTGAGGAATTTGCCGGCTTCCCCGTGTGCCCCTGAGCATAAAGTGCTGCATTAAAGGGTTGTTTAATAATTCCCGAGAGGAATTTTGACTTGGACATGGATCACCTGGACTACCTGTTGACGTCAACTGGGCTCCTGGAGAGATCGGGCTGAGACTTTGGACACAAACGTGGTGGCAGTCATGAGCGGGGCTGTCTGGGAGAACTCTGCAGAGGCTGCGTCCTCCTCACTTAGCAGCACTCAGCCCATCAAACAGAAACCGCAGTCAGCTTCTGGCTCGCCTTGTGGATCCCCCAGGATGTCTCCCTGTGACTCTCCTCGCAACTCTCCACGTCACTCTCCTCTGCTGTTCCGCAAGCTCCTGATGAACCGTAGCATCGCCCTACAAAGACGCTTTACTCTGGCACACACACCCAGGTACCCTTTTATGAAAATGATATCTTTAGTCTCTTTTTTTAATTGCTTTTTTGGCAATCCGGGTTGGATTTGAATAGCATCTGTTTACATGAATTTGAATTAGACACTGGTAGGTAAAGATTATTGTCTGGGTATGGTAGAGCCTGTGCTCTCAGGTCTTCAAAATGTGTGTCATGGGTTTGCTGTGGCAAAAAAGACCCATTGTCTGACGAGAAGGTAACTGTGGGAAATCGTGATTTTGTTGACGTCGGGGCCGGTGTCATCTCAATGGACCCCGTTGTTCTTGCAATGAAAGAGAGGGTGTTGTTTTGAGCCTAAGGTGCCCGATCCTGTATTCAGCAGGCCTGGCACAAGTCGAATAGTGAGGAGAAAGGGTCCTATAGCAGCAGGGCAAACTGCTTGTTTCTGACCCCGGGTTGCTTTTCAGATAGCTAAGAGATTCAGGATACCTTGCCTCAGTAGATTCAAGGTTGATGCTGCACCTTCGTTCCTCATGACTGAAAACAGGCAGCATGTGTCCTCCCTACGTCAATAGAGATGGACCTGATTACTTCTTTTTTTTTTCAAGCTGCAGCTGTGTCTAAAATGACGTCTTCAACTAGCCCAAATATTGAAGATGGTTAAAGATATCTTCTGAACTCAGCAATTTATTGAGACATGTCAAGATCTATCATTTCAGACTATCTTGAGTAACTTTGAAGTTACATCTTGTTAAGGAACCGGCAGAGGGGATAAAGTTTCCATGTGTGCAGTCTTAACCTGTAGGTCATTTGAGGCAACTTGGAGAAAACTGTCTGGACGGAAAATCATTGCTCTATAAAGCTTTCATTTTTTAATCTTTCATATAAACACAGTTAAAAGTATTTTTAGGCTCATGAGAGTTTACAAGCCTCCGACCGTATACTGCAGTTTGTCAGCCGCTGTTAAATTCAGTAATTTGAAGGAAATGCCCTAATATGCGCTAACTGCATTTTGACCTCTTTTGCTTTGCTTGCAATATTTTCATCTCAATCTAAGTAATCGCAGCTCTCACTGCCAGCTGTTTATCCCTAAGTGCACTTAAATGCAGAGAAATAACTCTTTGGTCATTTTATATCAGTAAAAAGCTGTCACCGTACGACTGAGGTTCATGTAGCTATTTGCTAATGTTGTTCTTTCAGCCAAAGAAAATAAGAGGCCTAAATTAATCTTTGAAAGGTTAGAAAAATACTGACATCAGATATGATATATTATTGCCTTCCCAGTCCAATGATTTGAATTTATTATTATTTGCATCCACCGGCCAAATACACACACTCCTCATAAATCCAGTTAATGCTCAGGCTAATTTAGGCAGCACATTCTTATTAAGATCTAACAACAAAATCTCCCTCAACCAATCGAGTTTGGATCCAATTTTGAAAGACAATAATTTAATTTAATCAAATTTCACCTGGTGTGTCAGAGTTTAAAATCAAGCAATTTTTTTATCCGTGGAAATCTGTGCAGTGAAAATTTGTGATAGCTGGAGGACTTTTATATTGCTTATATTATGAAAGGGTAGCTTTTAGTAGTTGTTTTTTTTAGATTTAGAATTGGTTGTGTACAATTAAAATGATCCTTCTTGGTTACGTCATGCAGCCCACACTCCACTACAGCACCAACGGTTATCCGTAGTGAGATAAGGGAGCAGGTAGTGCTCCATGGAATGGATGATGAAAGGTAGTGAACACCTTGCATCATCCAATCATCATGCGTTTCAGTTGGCCTGTTGAAACAAAGGTTAGCATTCAAATGTTATAACAAGATAAACATTAATCCAATGTGGAAATTCCTCCTTGAACGTGTTGGTTTATGAATCTCAACTCTTACCTTGGCCCACTCTTCTGGAAACAAAATGAGGCGTAGTGTGGAGTGCACAGTCTGTGGGCGGATTGGCTGATTGGTGGAACGTCTGCTGATATTTGGGAACCGCACAGGTCTGTTGTGACGTGGAAGAAGTTGAACTAGTGGGCGGGAAGCTCTTGATGTACATATCGATAATAACTGAAACAATGAAAATATTTTGGTGATTCAAGTGGCCACCACTTCAACCACCAAGTATTTATATCAGGAAAATGTGCTGTTTTAGAAATGCGCTAACTCATCAATGTGCAGCCATTGTGCAAACACATAGCAAAAGCTCTTTTTATCATTCTTCTCACAAAGCATAGTAGTAGATACACCACATGCAGGACCACTCAGGCCACATCTAGATAGATAACTGCATTTGTCTGTATAGAATCCTCTTTTTAGTTTTCACAAAGTGAACCTCAATGTTCACCAAGTGCTCAGGGAAGTGGTGGTTTTGGTTTTGAGTGTTGCCATGCAACATGTGTCTTGATAACAGACGCTGAATTTTTTTTTGAATTTTCAAGTGACTGTAGAAAGAAAGACAGACTCTGTCCTCAGTCGCAGTGTCCACTCCTCTCTGCCGTAAGCAATCAGCAAATGAAAAAATTACACACTTTAAGAAGGCTTCTAAAAAACATAAAAGGAAGACAATTTTTACAGAGGAGAGACATGATGAGTAACCCACATGGTCTATTACATCTATGGCTGGGCGACAGTTGAATACGTGTGCTAGATCTTTATCGTGATTATCCTGCATTGCTATCAAGGCCATTTTTGTGCCATTTATGCCAGTTACATCAGCAAAACCCTGCTATAATTACTAAGAAATTCACCACAGAGGTTCTGTTGATGAAATGTCGTCATTTACCAATTATAATACCAGGCATCATCTTAAGCGCCTTATTTTAACATCTCTGTATTGGTGAGACTTCTGGGAGACCGGTGCCAGGTTTAAGATGGCGGGTGTGTATGTACTGGAAATGGGAGGGGTGCTATCTAACCTCTGAGTCAATAGTCTATTGGCTGTAGCAACATGTGTGTGTAAATGCTCTGACTCAATTATAGAATGTGTGAACGGTTAATGAGTGTAGAGAACTCACACATTTTGTCTTCATACTTCCTTTGCACTGGTTGGCTCTCATGGAAATTATGTTTTCCCTACCGATTTTATTTTGCCATTCTGGGTTTTGAAGGCAATATCTTTCATTAATCTTTATTTGCTTTAAATACTCGGCACAAATGTGTTTAATTGTCTGTGTTAGATTAGTTCTTTTGTGTAACAGGTTTTGCCTTGCATCGGTGTATGCCCTTCATCTCCCCCGCACACACCCCCTTTCCACCCTGCCCAGCGCCAACTCTAACAATATCCCCTTGTAATTATGTGGCTGTAGGGCAGTACAAGGAGGGTGTTGGGTCAGGCGGCCCGTTGATCTCATGTGTCAACGAAGGCTGAGCCAAGCCAGCTCTACCAGACGAAAAAACAACCAGCAGCCACACAGTAGAGTCAGATCTCCCTCTAACAAGTTGGAACACACCTAGTGTTCCTCTCTTACTGTATGCATGTAGGCATATTTTCAGTCTTAAAAAGCTCAGAGCTCGTCATACTAATTGCTTTTGTCTTGCCTTGGATATCTAAAAGTGTGGCTTACCCTGTAACTTGATGCCAACATGAACTTTTGCATGGTAGCCCGGGCACTGGATACTCTGTAAGCTTACAGATTCATCGACAGCTCCTGATCACTTGGTGGGCTGTCCTCAGCAAACCCAAGGGACTCTGCAAGCTCTCCCAGCGCTGGAAGAAGAAGTCAGCCCTTGCTGACGCTACACTGCAGTAACAGCTCAACCCTTCCCCTTTTTTGCAGTCAGCAGGAGTCTTACAGACGACTAGAGTAACAAAGCTACTTCTATGACTTTTTAGATTTGTCTCTACGTCTGCTGTTTTTTAACTGGACAAAACCCTTTCAAGAATGTACTCGTATCATTTCATGGATTAGTTTGGGAATGTACAACGACAACAGATCATTGAGGGGAGAGAGACAACCGTGGAGAATCCTTTAATGCAGCTCTATCTACAACAGCTTCCCATCCCAACAGCTCCTTTCTTTTGAAGAGACTAATTGAATATCAAACTCCACTCAGCCTTGTTGAGGCTTGCCTGGGACCTCAGTGGATGAACTTTGCAGCATTCCTTAACATTTTTTCCAGCATCCTGGGGCACTGAGGATTATTCAGATACATCCTCCATCTTACTCTATCGCTTGTGTTTTTCACTGTCACCTGGAAGCTTATCGTGTATTAGGTTATGACCGAACAAAACCTCATGGAATCAAAGTGCATCCGCCTGGTTCACAGATGAAAAAACACAGGCAGCGTTGTGAATTTACTAAAGAGGTTTGGTTTAAATGTGCAGGTTATTTTCATTGCACCTTACAGTGTCGCATATGAGTCAGGGGCTCTGGGGACAATGAACAAAGACTTGAGATTTGCAAGGAAAGGAGCACCAACTGGTTTTGGACATGGTCGGAGACACTCGTGTTTGGGGTAGGTTCATGCATCTTTTTGATAATCACATTAATACAAGGGAGTCTTGTTTAACAGGCTTACGCTTGTGGCTCACAGATCTGGATTGACAGATCTGCTGTCTGGTTTAAAAAAACACTGTGAACATGCATATTTATAGTTAAATTTTTACAGCGGAGCAGGCAGTGATGTACTGCTGTTTGTACTGCAGATAATTAATGTACCCACATTTTACTGTGAGATAAAAATCTGGCCCTGAAACCCCCCCCGGCTGATGGAGAGTGATTTATTAATGTGCCATATAATAGGACAGGCATAGCATGTGTTATGTTTATGAACTTTGCAGTTATAGTTGTGTGTTCACAGTTTCCAACATATGACATTTTGAATTTGAAAAACAGTCCAGTTTGATCATCTCAGAGCGGTCAGACTACAAGTGTGCTGTCAAGGCTTTGCAACACCTGTTTTGTGGACTTTGTCAGCATTACTATTGTTAGTCTGTCATCTATCTCTAAAGCATTACTAATCTCCAATGACGTGTTCCTGTAGAGATGGATGCTCATGTTTATGTACTTCTCACATTCATGGGCAGCTCCAGGTGGTTGTACAACAGAAGAGTCAGTAATTGTAAGCCTCAGATGGCTGACAGTTTATCCAATGAATGTGTGGTTCAAAATACCTTAAATTACTTTAGCTGACACACGGCATCCTTATTTCTTTAATGTTCTGGCTTTTCTACTTCATACGTATGCTCCAAATCATATTAACTGGATTTTTCTTGCAGTTGCAATTACAATTACAATTTATTGGTAAGTTAGACAAGGTTGGTTAGACAAGGCAGGTTTACGTGAATGTCAAGCGGATGTAATTAGCAAATGTTCCACATAGGAAGTTCCGTAATAGTCATTTTTTATAGACACTGCAAATGTATTGTCAGTGTACTTTATGAACCCTTAAAATGACAATGTGGGTTCATACCGTCAGATATGCTGCTTGTGACTGTCAGCCAAGATGTAACGAGTCGGTTGTTGAGCTGCACACATTTTTTTTTTTTTGTGCTTTCTGGCATTTTACCCAACAGCTTTTGAGAGGAAGCAAGTCTTGTTTGTAGCAAGTTTCATTCAAGAGACTTCCTGTTTTTGCTCTAAACCTCCCAGAACTCTTTTTTTGGCATGATGACCCTGAGAGAGATGTTGCTTACTGAATGTAGAGCACCAAAATAAGTGTTAGACCATCTGCATGTTGGATGTGTGTGTTTATGCAGATTAGAAGCAGATGAAAACACAATGCATCTTACATTCCCATGGTGTGAGAGTTTTGATGCAAGTGATGTGTTTCTCTATGAGGTGTGTAAATGTAAGTGTGACTGTTGTCAGTCAGTCTGCCTGTTTTGTTTTTAACAAGCTCCAACCAGGGAGAGGGTGTGAGAGGGCACGGTCCCTCTGTTAATGATGTCACAATGAGGAAGAGACTCATGTAACACAAGCACATGCAATATTTCTATGCAATGTGCCCAAATGTGTTTTTACACATTCCATTGTTATATATTTATTTATATATCTGCTCATGTTATTCCTTCCCCAGTAAGAATGAGACCCTGCTTTGAGTTTTGGGGACCTGCTCGCTCTCTGCTCCACAGCTGTGTCAACCCTATCCAAGCACATTTCTCAGTCACACACCCAACCTTACCTGCCTTCATGCTTGAACACTAGCTTTTACATTGAAAGCCGGGCTGTCACAGATCTGATTTTGGTAGATCTGATTTCTAGTTATTTTTCAGTGCACACCCAGGTTCTGGCCCAGTGCAGCCACAGCTACTCCAAGAGCAACAGGAGTGATAAAGGGGGGGCAACAATAATACAACAGAGCCCCAAAATAAAACCCTCGAGCCTGGAATAGTTTCTCCACCCCGCCAGCTTGGCTGCACATTACACGTGAATGCGACATGTGTTTCTTGTTTCGCACGCATGCACACAAACACCCACAACCCGTCACAGTCACCAACAGTCCCAAAATCCATATTGATTGTTCCACCAGAGAATTGCTGGAGTTATTCTGAGGTCATGTCGCCAAATTCAGTGTTTGATTATATGGTCAGTGGAAACCAAAATAAGAGGTGCAGGCTTAAATCAGTTGAGACTGTGGTGGAGATTAAACTAGCTTGGTCTGTAATGTGAGAATGTATTGTGGTTCCACAAAGGTTCACATTTTTGAGCTGGAATATTTCTCCTCTTGCGGTCAGTTTTTTGTCAGAGCTTTTCTCTGTCAGCGATTTAAGTTGTTAAGTTGTTGTCATTAGGTAGATAATGTCACAATTCTAACCATTACTATTGTTACTGTTCATGCTCCAGTTCTTGGCATGTCAGTGAAAACAAAGTGGTCACAGAGCGACCTCTGCTGGTTAGTTATCTAATCTTCACCAACACTCCCCTTACTCACATATTTGTGAGGTTTCTGTTACTTTTTAGCTCTTAAATGATTTTTGGGGGAGCCAAAGGAGAATGAACCCGACTTAAATCTTGCAAGTTTTGAAATCTGTTTGTATCGAGTAAAAGGAGCCACAATTACAATTTAACGAAAAGACAATTTGCTGGAGTCCTGGTTGATCTCGCTGCAGCTTTGGGTGTCCCCTCAGGTTTCTCCACAAGGTGGTGCAGCAGGCTCTTTTGTTTTGGTACTTAACTTCTAGATCTTTGAAGCAGTCACACTCACTGTACCTATAGAAATGTATTGTTGAAAAATAAAGCTTAAAGACACTCAGGTTGGTTTTACAGAATGTTTTTGAAAAGCTGAAAAAACTCAAAGGCCCAATATGTATTCATGTTTTATGTTGTAAAAGCTCCCAGCAGCATGCTTTATGGTTATCATTCCATTCTACAACAAATGTACAGTCATTAAAGGATTTAAAGTAAGCCTGAAAGAAAGCTTTGCCAGAGTAAAACATCTGAGCGGAACATACTATATAAACATGTCACACTATACTATGAACTTCCTGTTTTGAAAAAGATCTATTATTTCTTAGAGGCCCAGACCCTGAAGTCCTCTGGACTCATTGACTTTGTTTATGTTGAGTGAGAATGCAGTTCATCAAACTTCTGTGAAGTTGTATAATACAGGACTACACGGCCTGTTTAAATTATGTCTCCATTGATGAAAAGTAAACCTGCACTTACAATGAAGTAAGTTTGCAAACCGTTTTTTGGTCTGTGTCATTCCAGACTAATTGACTGATAGTTATAAGTCAATGTAACTTGCACTTAAACTTCTACTACACACAGGCATAAATCGAGCACACACATTCTCACACGCATAGACGACACTCTTTCCTAACAGCCTATTCTCATTAGCCGAGTTAATGTTGTCATAGGAGCCATCAGCCAGCTGGGCCGTAGAAGTCATTTGGCTGGCAGATTTGGTTACACAGTGGCCTCACAAACACCTCATTCTCAGCAAATGTCCACCCCAGCATCTGTTTTGAGGTCCAACACGCTTCACAGGCACGTTACACAAGAAGGGAGGAAGGCAACGAAGGGAGGGGCCGAGTGGTTTTGGTTTAGGCTAGCTAAGACGACACAACTCTCAACATGGTAAACATTTCGCGGATATCAGGCATCCTTGCACGATGACTTGAACAGCTCTGTCAGTGTGTGTTTGGGAATGTGTGCGTTTAGTTTTTTTTCTGTCCAGTGGGCAAAATCTATGAAGTATGTAAATGGTGTCCTAGCAAAAGGTAGATGTTGTGGATCTCTTTGTTTTTCTACTGCATGTTGGTGGACTTTTCCGTCATTTGTTATCAGGACTGTTGTGTTTGTTTGGGTTGCTTTATATTAAATGGTTGGTCCCTTTTCCTCGGTTGATTTGGAGACTTTTTTAATAGTCATTTGCCTTTACCTCAGCAACCGTATTAGAGCAGATAAAGTCTAGGCAGATGATGGACAGGCTTGCTAAACATAGTTTCAGCTTTTGGGAGATGCAGCATTCAGCATTACTAGTGGTTTTTGGAAAGGAAGAATTGCGTATTTTAGATCAACTTGACTCTTTAGATAAACTTGACTCTGTGGAGGATTGTGGAGGAGTATGGATTGCCAAGGTCATCATTAAAGAATAATTTCCCATCAAAGTTCTGTCTTCAATAATGTCTAGTGAGACAGTAAATGTGTAGGTTGACGTTTCACACGTGCCTCCTCACTGCTAGCCCAGATGTGGGGGAATCTCCACTTGGATGAAATCTCTGCATGTTACAGAAGGTGATGCAATTCAGCTGTGATGTGACTCCACAGTTCTCCAGGCCTCTTTTGTTTTAGGCAAAAGTTTCCTTCCACATAGTAATGCGAGGCCGTTACTGACTCTGTGGGCACGCAGTGTTATACCAGTGCGTTGTGGTGAAGAATGAAATAAGGTCTGAGACTGAGCGGGTCCTATTGGAAATGAGAGAGGCCTCAGTGTGAACACAAACTGGTTACACCAAGGTTCGGGATAATGATTTGATAGACTATGGGACGTAACAACGGGCCAATTCCATTTGAGCACGGAAAGTGAGCTTCTTTTGTTTCCACTAACGCAGAGGAATATTCACATAGACTTCTTTTTTTTTTCTTTCCCATATTTCTGAGCAATCAAGCCATCAGTGTAAACCCAGGTTTGGCCCACTGCCTCACTCCTTCCACACGAGTGCACATCTTGTACCATCTGATATCACCCAGCTGGCGTAAAATTCAGCCAATAGCGGATTACAGCGACAAATAAGAAGAACCTTATGTTGGTTTCCAGGCAAAGATTAACATTTATATGATGAAACAGAGGAAAAAAATCTGAAGTCTCAAGTGTCACAAGTGTTCAAGTGTTCCCCTCTTATCTGCATTTTCTTTCAGATTAGACTGGTTTGGGCAGATTTAGTAGCAGATCATCTGTCCTGACTACACATCGTCACCATGACACCGCTTTTTGGCAGGTCTTGAAGCCAGCTCAGTTTTTTTTAGATAGCCAAGGTCTCGGAATCCCCCAAACCTTTTCTCCTATGTGCTTTCCAACACGTCCAACACAGCTGCCTGACCTGTGTCTCAAAAGACAAATATTTGCCAGTGATGTCGACAGCAGCTCATCGGACACTTGGTGACATCAGCGGGTCCACGGGTCTGTCACTTAGTGTGGTGAGACTCGCCAGAGCTTGCCTGTTGATTGTCCTTTAATGAAATTGATTAATATCATCTTATGATATTGATTCAACCCGTTTGAGGATTTTTTTTCACTTGGCCACCAGGCCAGGCCAGACCAGACCAGAAACCTACTTGCCCAAAGCCAGTTTTTCTTGGCCGCTGTATAACTTTCTCAAAAACTCCTCACAGAGGCTACACATGCGCAGCTCAGACGAAAAGAGAGAGAAGCAAGATGGCTTAACCTCGTGTTTACTTCTTTTTAAACTACAAATACTTTCTTGATTCATTACCCCATCGTGGTTTGTTAACTGGCCTGGGGCGATCAGGCCGTCCTTACTGTCAAGGCCTGGGATTAGCATGTGAGGGTTAATTTGTGGTCAAACATTTTTACTCTGAAAAAACCTGTGTTTTTACTGCCGTGATAAATTCATTATGTTTATGTTGTGTCTGTGGCGCACATGTGCACTTGCTTCGAAATATTCACATATGGCCTCTGAGAGTTTCCCCTTTCGCAGCGTCAGAGCCACTGCACACATGTTCAGATTTACTACATACAGTAGTGTGGATAGATTACCACACACACACACACACACACACACTATGCTATGCTATGTATTAACAAACTCATCAAATAATCTCTCACTCATCACAAACTCACTGCATACACACGTGATACAGCTACAACACCCACATGTTGTCCACCCTCGACCACCCCACTCTCTCACTCACACACACACATAGAAGCACACACACACACTGCATTTACACACGCACATGGTTCATGCCTTTTTTTAAAGACTCCCCCGGTCCATGTGCCTGGAAGGAGGAGACAGACAGAGAGAGCCATAGAGAGAAGGAGTGAGGGAGGAGTGTAATCCTCAGAGCAGAGAGGGCTCCTCTCTCAACTTCTCAATTTGGATTCGAAAACCAACCTCCCCGCACCGCGCTGAACTCTCCAAAAACCGCATGAACCAGCAGCGGAATCGCAGAGGAAATTACTCTTTAAAACCCGCGCTGGCTTGATCCCGCTCCCTTTCCCTTCACCCGCTCCGCGCTCCGGGACCGAAGGCATGCCGCTGAGGCACACCGACGAGGGCTCTCCTCCGCCCGCCCGTGCGTCAATGGAAACCCGGTGCGCCGTGGAGGGTAAGGCTAGAGCGCACAAGAGCCGAGGAGCAACACCGCGTACCGGGGAGCACAGAGACCAAGATTAGGGGAGCTCTAACTAAGAGGACACGAGAACGACCACGAACATGAGTTTACCCACGAACTGCGCGTATCTGGCCCCCGCGGTCCAGGATCGCTACTTCAAAGTGCGCAACGGGAATGTCTGCGGGTCACCGTGCGCCGTCAACCGGCCCATCGATATCGTGCAGAAACGAAGACGGTAGGCCAGATGTGGTTTCATTACAGCTGTTGGTAGCACAACTCCACACATGCACCCCTTATCAAGCTTTAACACTTCTTTCACGGCCAATAGAAGACGTTTGCATATGGAGAGTTCTGCCACTTAATGTCTCAACATGTGTGATATATCACACATGTGGTTTCACATATGATTCAACAGATAAATAATGATCAGCAATATTTTGGGGACAAAAAGGCGCCAACTCAAACCTTTGTGTATTTGTTTAAAGCCCACATCTATGACTTCTTACATTTTGATATTTGTTATATAGTACATTCTCCATCATGAAGCATAGTATAGCTTCTGGTATCTGAACAATACACAATTAGAATACTCACAGCACACTGTTTATTATCGATTTCAGGTACGATGAAATGGATCTCTGTAACCTCTGGTATAATATTTTTCTGTATTCTTTATGAGGTTCCTTGTGTTTCAATGCGTATGATGTCGATAGCAACCTTGTATTTCTATATCTTTTTGATATTCCTATCATGTACAGTGGACTTCAACAGATATTCGGAGTTAAAGTGACCTCAATGCCTTCATGGCTTTTGGTTACAATAACTTAATCAGTATTTAGCGTATTCTCACATCATATACTGTGAAGGCTAATAGCGGTTGCTAATTGATTTATTTCATCTTTTTTACTTTGGATCGTACTGACAGGCCTCATTGAGAACGGCTCTCAAAAGTAATCTCAGGTAGACTACGCATCTTTTATTGAATTGTCAAAACTTCAAAAGTCAGGTGTGCAAAGGGCAAGAGTCTGAGGCAGCAATTTTCCATTCTTAGATCAAAGTCATTTTAATCCAAGACGTCAGAATCACGTCTTTAGTTGGCACGCTCTACCTGTCAACCTGCCTCCTGGCACATGGTAAAGTTGAGGTCAGACTGATCAAATCGCCTGAGTTTATTAGTTTGATGGTGACTCAAACAAAATGAAATGTAAGAACAGAATTACACACCAAATATACTGTATGTATGTTTCACAAAACTGAGCTGGAGCTGCATGGCGACGGTGCAGTGTTGATGTGGCTTTGGAATGATTTATGTTACGGGGACATGCTTCTTGTATCCAAAAAGGAAGACGAGCCCCCGCGGCGTGACTGTGTAAACAAGCACACGCACACAGAACTTTATTCTTCTCAGTGGATGAGTATACCTGAAAGAGGCTGCTGCCTGAAGACTCACAGAAGGAAATATGACTAATTTCGCAGCTGGCCTTTGAGAGAATCATGACAGCGTCAGCCTGTTTGGGCGAGGAGGGGGGATCAAAGTGTCTTTATAATGTCAAGTCACCCATAAAAAAAGCCTTCAAAGGGAGATGGCTAATGAACGCCATATATTTATAGGGCTGATGGATGAACCACATGTGTGTAATAACAGTGAAAAAGCAACGGAGAAAAGTCAAGCGCACACTATAATCGTCCAAATCCCTTTAACCCTGTACCCTGTTTAGTTTCCATATTTCCTGGATGGAAACATCCTGCTGCAATCATCATCACTTTACCTCATGAAGTTAGAGGTTTTACAGTTAGTTTTGGCAAGTAGTTGCTCATGGGTGCCCGTGTGCATATTTAGTGTTTGGGCGTGACTAATATAGTTATCACCTCGATCTTCACTTTTTCTCGTACGACAGTTTGTCATAGTGCCATCTTACAACTTTTACCTTTCTCCTCTACTATAACCAATCCTACTTTGCTACACTTCTAACTCATCCCCCAACACTGACATTGAGAGATAAATACAGCTGCAACTAGTCTAGACAGTCTAAAAATGTGAGTCACTGAGACTGTAACCTGAGAAATAACTCTTTATCAATCCACCGAAGACTCAGGTGATTTATTTCATATCTTGGTGTCAGCATTGTGTACCAAAAATTGCCCTTGTATTTTTAATTTTTTTTCTCATGGACACTTACAGCATACATATCACATGGTGTTTACAGTGTATATGACTTCTTAAAATCTACTGAATCTGGAAAAAATCCTCCCTACATTTGGACCAAGTAGGGGCTTTTTTTGTGTGTGTTACTTTTCCACCTTTTTGCTCTTTTGTCGGCACACTCACAGTGGTGATGACGAGGGCTAACATCAGATGCAGTCTTGACAGTGACTCACACAGCGAGGAAGGAACTTGACATTCCATCAATCCAAAGTTTCACAGGGACACTTTCGGTTGCTTGTTTTGAAATGATGAAATATGGGAGCCCACAGATGGCCGTTAGAAGAGAACCACGCACCAGTACGACACAATAAGCTCAGTGAGGGTTTTAATTGCTACTTTGATGGGCTGGAATTTGATTTTGTTTTCAAAAGCTGCCGTCATTACAGATAACCGTCTAACCATAAGTCACCAGTAAACATAGTCAGGTGTTAAACCAAAATACATGAGCTCAAAGTGAAGTAAATTAACCTAACTTACTTTTCTAACTTAATCTAAGTAGGGTTTCAATGCAGATGCACCTTTGTTTGCAGTGCAAATACCGTAAAGATCCTTGTTTAACTCGCTCTTGCATTCTTGCATGGGCTCCAAACTTTAGTTCCACAAACATGCTCGGACACCCACAAGAATCCATGACTGACAGAAAACAATAGTTTGTGCTTATGCTGGAATTTTAAACAAAGGTCGTGACCGGTTATATCACTGGCAGCCTGCCTGTGAGTTTGATAGACAGGAAAAGCTCAGCAGGCGCCAAAGTTAAACTGCACCGCTCCACAGTGGAGTCAGTAATCAGTTGTTCTTCAATTGAGCAAATACTGACATAAAAAGAATATGTGTAGTTTCAATAAGAAAAAGTTAAAAGTTGATGGAGTGATTGAACCCATGTCTAAATTCAAAGAAGTTAAGAAATTAAAATTCTTTTTGAGAGAGTAGACAGGATTTAACAGCAGAGGCCTCTTAGTAAAATGGGGAAAGCCATGAAACGTTTGGAATATGTGCAGCCTCGTGCTTTTGGCTTCAAACAGCACAGCTCTCAGCTCTGCCACACACACCTTCCCTGAGATTTACCAGCTGGTGTTTTAAGCAAAAACTACTCAGTGTTAAATATCAACACAGTCTTTCCACACGCAAACTGCCGTTTGTTTTTCTAAATTCAAATTCTCTGCTGTATGTTTTGACAAATGGTGATGAGTCATGAAAAGCACGAAGCAGTCTGTATTTTTAAGGTCAGCTTTTAACTTTATATTTGACTGTTTATTTTTTTCAATCACCACGCTAAATGTATATTTGTTGACTTTCCAATCTCAGCTATTGGTTTTTGTTAAGATTTGTGTGATCTTATCTGGGTGTGAAATCATCTGATGCTCATTTTCTCTCTCGGTCTAAAGGAGGCGTGGTTCACAGTAGTCGCAGCCCCTCAGCTCTTTATCCAGCTGACTTAAGTACACATAATCCCTTAGCAAATCTATGATTAAAAAAGTATCATTTATATTTGGATGGAATTGAACAGACCAACTAATCGAAATAATTTTTTTTATTCTACCTGATAATAAATTCTTAATTGAAAGGTTTTTACAGGGATGCAGCTCAGGGGAATGAGGAGTTAAAGCAGTCACGAACATTGTGCGATGCATTCTTGGATTCAGATGATCTACAAAGACACGAGTGGAACTAAGCTAAAGAATGACACACAGATAGCCTTTTCACATTAGAGTCAAGCAGTCACTGGCCAATTTCTGTTATTTAAAGCTAATTTGAGAGTGAAATATCTCTCGAACACATGTAGGTATCAATTGACTTTTTGTGCTGCATGTCCCCTTCCCTCCAACCACCCCGGGCAATGAGATCTGACCTTTGGTGGTGTCACAGCAGGTTAGGGAGATCTGTGGGCCCCGGCCAATGTCATCATACCGAGATGTGACGCACGTCTCACTCTTGGTGAGGTCAAAGGTCGCTGCAGGCTGCTGGCATGTTGTGACATAATGAAAATGAGGTCTCAGTGCTGCCCGGCCGCAGAGAAGGTTCCAGTATGAGTCAGCAAAGATTATCAGATGTGATTGTCAATAAATGTGTCTACGATCTGATTGTGAGCCGCCCCAGCTGGTTACCTGTACCCACCCACGGCGCTGGCAGGGCCCCCCCCGAATGGAAACTCTGTCTGTTTTAGTTTATTTTCACACTTGTCTCAGGCATCTCTGCTCATGTGTATTTGTATCACAAATCTAAGTGACAGTGACATCTGTTGGGTTCTGTTGAGGCCTGTTGCTTGCTACACCAAATTTTGCACTCAACCAAGCCAATTGGTCATATCCACTGAGAACAGTCATGCAGTGATTGGGAAAATCAGGGGTTGCAATAATATTTTGGATGATAGTCTGTGCCAGGCGTTTTTTAACCTAGATTTTGTGTCATTGTTCATTCTGTCTTTTAAGTGATGCAAGCATCTCCAGTTACCCAAATGTCTGAAACCTCTTTTACTGTAATAGGACCGTCTGTCACCTCTGCAGAGGGACATTGGCAGCCAACAGGCAGCTGGCAGCCTAACTGGCAACTATTGACCCATACAAGTATTCAGCTGATACATTGATCCATGTCTGGCACAGCCTCACTGACATTTAGTGTGCATGGACAAGAAAAATATTCTCAAACACCTGATATTCTAACACACGTAAATAATAATACACACAAGTGAAATCAATGGAACTGTCATTTTAGAAAGTACATGGTTGAAATCTTGATCATCTACAATCGTCAAATCATTGCAGTCATTGGATGGTCTATGTGCTGTTGCCATTACATGACATAGTTACTATATGGAAGCTAACACTGCCTGTATGTCCTGCATGCGGTTTTCTGCCTCATCTGTGACCTTTAACCCTTTCCAAGTCAACGCTGAACGGCTTTGGTCTGGAGGTCACAGACAGCCGATGTTGGCATTCAATTAGTCTCTTGTCTGGGGTCTTTGCCATTTTACTAATACAGTGTTCCCTACAGCTGTTACATGAGATGTCATGGTGATGTCATACACCACTCCCATTTTCCTCTTCATTTTCCTTGTCTTTAGGGTGTGCCAGCAAAAAACTTAAGACAGTTATTGTAATATATTTTTCCAGATTCGTAATATATGTATAAAAGTTTCCTTGGTGCATTTTATTATCATCTACAAGGTTCGAGTCAAGATTTTTTTTCCATGCTCAAGATTTTTGACCTTTGACAAAAACTGACAGGAAGTGGTGACGTGGAAACATGACAGCAGTAATTCACTGGACTTTATCCTAAAATGTTGCTAACTCTTGGTTGACGCCTCAGCGTGGTGAACCGCAGGACGCCTCTGCTCTGAGGCTCTGGAGTTGCTCGGCTCCGTTCCTACAACAAACACACCTCAGCAGGAATCCCGCCGCGTCCACAAAGCTCAGCCAGCTGGTTTCCGGCTCGTATCTTTTTAGCATGTTTCATAGCATCCTTTGTGTCCCTACTCTCTCATTTGGTGGAAAAACAGACCTGCAGCGCGCGGAGCACTGGGCTGGGAATAATTGCAGGCCTGCGAGGTGGTCGATTGGCATTGCAGTGACAACCATGAAACCACAACTGACGTCAGCAGACAAGTGTGACTGTGTTTATGTGAGCGAGTATGCAGAATATCAAAGCTAGAGTGGTGGCCTGAGTGTTTTCCTGACTTGACTCTGTGACTCGAAGAGTGATGATCAACTTAAGAGGAGATGAACACTTAACAAAGAGGCTCTGTTCTCTTTTGCTGAGGCAGGATTAGATTGTAGCATCTTTGATGGAATTCAATTCAAGCGCATGAAGAAATCAGTCATCCACATGCAGCCTGTTTCAGAGCAGTTTATGACAGGTGGGCTTCACCTTCGTAGTCTTCAGTGTCCCGCCTACATAGCAGGATGCCAGGTAGGAAACAACCGGGGATTGAGCGGGGGTTTTAACCATTTGCTATTTGTTTGAGAAGTGAGAAAGTTGAAGGATCCTGGTGTTTGTTTATCAGTGTGGATCTTTGTTGATACTTGAGTTAAAATGCGGAAAAAGTAAAATCATAACAGAAATCCCAGCATTGATTTTGCAAAACCTAAGTTACTCTAAAAGCAGTTGTGCTCAGAAAAAGTCAACAAATGATATTGTGATACTTATACAAGTTTTTCACTGAATATTTTGTAGTTTTCAACCAGTATGTTAGTTGGTAAAAATCGATGATAAATGAGTCAGATCAAATGCTTTTCATAGAGGAGGGAAGCACGTAGAAACAATTAAGAAAAAAAGGAGAGAGAGAGACTTAAATAAATCCCTCTCCCAGGGTGTCTTGGTTTTGGCGCGTCCTGCTGTGAGCAGTGTGATTGGCTGCTTCTAGCTAATTAGAGAAGGAAGTGGCACAATCTTGACTCACCGCCGGATTCAATCACTGTATACCGAAAGGCGCCAATTAGTGCCATATGAACATGATTAGAGGAGCACTCGGCATTGCTTGTTACTAGGCAAAGATGGACTCTGCATGTGTGTCTTTCTATGTGTGTGTGGTGTTGTGGACTTGCCTGTCCGGTGGTTTATCGGTGTGATGTAAGGTTGTTCGATTTTTGGATCAATCCCGGAGCCAAATCTAGCTCTCCACTGCTGGGGCTGTAATCAGACACAGTTGTCACACAGCTGTGTGTATGTCACACTGGTGTGTGTGTGCATGTGTGTTGTGGGTTTCTAGGTGGTTGTGGCCCATTGTGTTTCCATCCTAACCAGTTTGTAATGATGTTAATGCTGATCAGCCACTGTATGGATTTCTGCGCGGCTGGACAGCCCGAGCTAATCACTGCCCATAGACTCCATGATCAATACCTGTCCGGAGGAGTGAATCAACCTCTGAGGCACTCTTCACTCCAACAATTTAACCACTTCAGAGCTCCATCAACTACAGTCTGCAAGAAAGGCCGCCCTAACTTCCAAATTAGAAGTTGAAATAATCTTTGGACATCATCTGAATCATTGCCAGCATTGGTTGACCTCCAAACGTGTCCACAGGGGAGACCAAAGGAGAAAAAAACATACATTTCTGCCAAGTGTCTCCAGACCAAAATCAAAAGCCAAAAAAGAATGTTTCATGTCAGACTCGCCTAGGTTTCTATTTAGACTCAAACCTTCAATAATCAGTAAGATGGGCATGCAATCACAGTTACATAAAATATACAAGGGCACAGCTCGATGTCATACCACTTTTTTTAATCAAGAGCTGACTTACTTTTTCACAACTACAAACTTTAACATCAGATTTTTGCCCGCATATCTTGTCTGCATAAGGCCTCTCACTGCATGACCGTCAAAATAAGCAATGTAGGTTCTAGGGGCATGAAAGCAGCTAATGAAAATAACTGTGGTTTGAAACATTTGCGGCGACAGCACTGTTGCTGTGATGTAAGATGTGTCATCGTTCGTTCGGCCTTATTTGTGGTGAGGCCAAAGTGTTACAAAGTGCTGGATTTGACACACAGAGATGTTAAAACACAGGATCCTTGAAAGACACTGTGGAGAAATTGCACAAGAGCGCAACGTTCAAATGGCACTTTCCCGCAATCTTCAGTCTGAGGAACCAGAGAACCCTACTCACCCCCCCCGTTCCATGCGTCTCTGATTCACAACAGCGGTTGGTTGTTTTCAAAGGCAGGAATCCTTCCTCTCTGTGTAGGTCAAAGGTCACACAGAAAAATAATAAACAGAGTTGCAGGCTTAACTCGGCGCAGTCTTCTCCTCCCGGGAGCTATATTTAGAGAGAGATGAGCTGCTCTGAGATCAGATGTTGATGTTGGAGGCTGATTATCTGCTGTGTTTGGGCAGAGCAGATTTGCAGTGTCTGGGCAGGTGGATGGAAAGGGCAGCCCGTCACAGAGGCATGACCCCCTAGTGGTCATGCACGTAGGGTCTTTTTAAAAGCAAATGTGGGTGATACTGTGAATTTTGTCAGTGTTGAATACTTTGTGTTATGCATATTAGGGAATATAAACTTTTCTGCTCTTTACACTAAAAATTATATTAAAAACGAATGCCACACAAAACGCTGTAACTATACTTCATTGCGGTTTTTTTTACTAATGAATATTTCACATTTTTTAAATCTTCCCAAATGAAATATATACCCTCCGATATGATTTATATTTACTGACTAACTGGTAATCGTTGAGATATTTCTCAACTTTTACAACCTGTTCTCAAAACTATCTTTTGTCTTACATTGTGCATCAGCATTGTAATACGGAGTCTTTTTTTTTCTACGGTACTGTCTGTTTTTAAGCTTAAGATGGGAAGGGCAGTTATCAGCCTGCGCTGCAGACGAGCGTTGCATAAACACATTTCC
>CAESWR010000697.1:200320-217336 GCA_903171835.1 Mullus surmuletus | reverse complement strand
GGGGGGAGCGTTACGACACCGTAGACAAAACAGCAGACGCAGCCCTCCACCACTCTTACCTCCTCTACCATGATATCCCAGCCAGCACGGTTACAGCGCAACAGAAAAGTGATTCATCGTCTCGCTGGATCGCTGCTTCATGAAGCAGATCAGAGATGCATGGCGATTTAGTGTGGCGGACCATTTAAAACAAATTTGCAACGCGTTTGTTTCAAAAATGCGGAAATACAACATATCCTTTGCAAATCATCATGAACTAGTGTTATGAAAAATGACCCAAAAAGAGGGGGGGGGGGCATTTGTTTTATTATTAATCTTACATGGTATTTCTCCACTGCTCTCCTCCCTGTGTTTTGTACACATCTGTGTTATGCGCTGTAGTGTCTCTATTCTAGAGCGAGAGGGAGAGACATTATGTTTACAATATATTTGCTGCACATGCAATATATTTGCGGCACAATTTTTTTGTCATCCAAATTTTAAAGCTTTTAATGCTTAATCTCCTTGGTCTTGAAGAGCACTTCTCAGGAAATTCCCAAATTGATTGTGTTATCGACAAATGATACAGAAACTATATACTATATGCCATCATTTCTCAGAAGATTGTAACAAATATTTTAGTCATCTTGGTGCATAGCAGTATGTTTCACTCTTTCCTTCACCTATTCACAGATCCTTTTAATCGTCTCTCATTTCATTAATTCATTTTATGCAGTGGCAACACACCACACATCTTATACAGTGTATGCACGGAGTAATCCATACTTTGAAAAAGATTAGCACAGATTTTGCATTTGGTAATCTTGTAATTACTAATTTTGGGGGCAGTTGATCTGGTTTTATTATCTCCTTGTAGTGGTGGTCTTAGCATGGTTCTTAACATCATATTAAATTGAAAGTTTCTTGAAATCTGCACAGATAAAGAATCCTACTGTATATTTCCAGGCTGATTAAATCGGAGAAATGTTTCAGTAAGTATGAGCTACTGTCAAAGCATACTGCTAATATAAGCAAAATTTCATTTTATTGTTAATGTACACTTGCTTTGGAAATGGAACTTAATGTATTAAATCACAGCACGGAAGGCTTGTTGCTGAGATTGGTGGAGCTTCATGGTCGGTGGATGGTCATTTGTTCAGTGTAAGGGCGAGGAACTCTCTCCTGGTTTTGGCATCATCATGAAACTTCCCCAACATAGTACTGGTGACAGTACTGGCGTTCATCTTCTGTACTCCTCTCATCACCATGCACATGTGACTGGAAAGTACAAACAGTATTGTTGAGTTTCCCATGATACCACTGAAAGGTCAACTTCATCATTTGCACAGAATCCATTAACTGGTATATCGCTCATCTTTGTTCTGGTCTTTCCTTGGAAAAGAAAAAAAGCCATCACACCAATAAATCTACCAACGTCTTCATCCAAAATAAGTAGTTCCTCAGGCCAAGGAGCGGCGTCTAGAATAACCACAAGCCTACTGATTCGCTCATTTGCTCTTTCAGCATGGTTCCATCTACAGTAATTTAGTCGTGGCATCCTGCCACTGCAGAACCTACTGACGCCAGGGGCCTCAGGATTAGAGCAGGCATATAATGTAGTCCCGCCCGGTCGCACACACGAGGGTCTGACGCCACTACTGGAAAAAGTACCTTAGGAAACCATGTCCATGTCCATGTCTGACGTCTTTACGTGTTTGACCTATGAGGCAACAAAAGCTTAATACTCACACAGCCTTGATCACCTCCACCACGCCAGTGGGCTCCAAAGCCTCCGAGATGGCCGAAGCAATCTGTTTGTTGAGACTGTTTCCTGGACTGTGGGGAAATATGGCATTAGAAATATACGAGAATATATTTTTTTTTTTAAACAGCAGCAGAAAACTTCTATCAAAAATATGTCAGTCAGCGGTGTTTTCACCTTGAAGCCTCCTGCTGTAGTTCTCAACAATTCTGAAATGATGAAATGGACCCGGTGAGGACATTTCCTGAGACCCCCCCCCTTGAAATAGTTTTTGACTTTAAGCTGAGTCTAGTACGAATAAGGTGTTGGATGTGTAAACGATGGGATCTTGATGCATGGTGGTGCTCACCTACCTTGCAAGCTTGCTGAGACCAACCACCTTCTTGTTTGGGAGGTATGCTATGTGGGCCCGAAACAGGTTTAAATGTTAAATCATCCCAAAAAACTGATGTCCACAACTCTTTAGAAACGAAAGGCGTCTAAAGGCTTCGTATTACCTTGCCAAAGAAGGGCACCAAGTGATGCTTGCAGAGAAAGAACATCTCGATGTCTTTGACGATCACCATCTCGTCATGGTTTTCGTCGAAGATCGCGTTGTTCAAGACTTTTGCGAAGAGATGGAGAAAGGTTGGTCTTGTCGTCTTCTCACTCGGGCAAACCCAGTGAACTCACCCTGGGTCGTTTCCTTGTAGCCTTTGGTGAGGAACTGCATGGCTTTGGCTCCCCGAAGCGGCTTTTGCAGAAGCCCCTCCCGCTCCACGTCTTCTCCAAGCTCACTCAGAATTGTGGTGTAAGCGTTCTCGATGCAAGACAGTTTTGTGGCGTCTTTGTAGTCGTTCCCTCTTTCGCAGGAATTATGTTTGGACTCGAGACGCATGTTGAGATACTCGGCCATGATTCCGTTCATCTCTGCGGCGTGGCTGTACTCCATTCTGGCTGAAAAACAACTATCAGGCAGGACATCTCATTTTTAAAGTCCAGCGTTGAGCCTCAGGGCCGTCATCATCGAGACACCCGTGCATGAAATAATTACTCGTGAATAATTTCCATCGGAGCCGCCCAGCAGGCCAGAGTCTTCCCACACTGACAAGGTGCCTGATGTGCACACAAATCCGTTTCAAATTATGTTTCCATGAGAAACATTTGATCCTGTGACTGATTTTAATGCCTAAAAGTCTCGTGCTCTGACAAGAGTTCACTAAAGTTAGGTCTCGGCTCCAAACAGCAACCATCGTTCACACTCAATCGTCTGCCTACATGGGATTCCATATAACAGAAATATACTCTTGAATAGAGGTCACTATTTAGAAACTGAGACCACCTACGGAAATGTTCCGACGGGTGATGCTATTGGACAAAAGTCTCAGTTACAAGAAATTTGGTGAAAGGAAATTGAGATGGCACATCAGTTTATCTATTTATCTTGATTAAGTAGAGGTTTTTGGTCATTGTAATAGAATGTCTTCATTTTTTGTAAGTTTGTCCCTGTTGTTTGTGTTGATGTTGATGTTTCAGTAGCCTGCAGAGAGCACTTCCTTCGATTGAAGCTTTCAATTTGTCTCACGATCAAGTGTCACCTAGCTGATTGTCCCGTGCCTCTGAAGAACAACCATATCCACACACATCTTAAAAATATGTCTAGTACACCAAAATCAACCCAGGATATGAAGGCCATGCCATTATGACATTGATTTATTTCATTGTATTGGAAGACTTTCCGTAGGCTTATTCTCATAAGGGCTGCATGGTTCGGTGGAAAAGTCGTGTTGCGATTATTAATATTGCAATTTCCAAATGCGGTATAATTATCAATTGGAACTAAGACTTGTTTTCCCCAAGTATGTTAGAGGGAAGCATTGGTGCAAAGTGTGGCTTCTCAGTGGAACAACTAAGAAACATCTCAAAATCCACCGACATGCTGAATTATATGGCTGGTATCACTTGACTTCATGCTTTCCAAATTCGAGGAAATTTCCTGAAAGTGTTCCTGAGTTTCTGAGAAAATTCATGTGATGGCACGTGTGGATCTGAGCTGAGAGCCTTCTCTCACACCTGTTGCCCATTAATTGTTGTCAATGCAGGTTTTCCAAAATCCAAAAGTACACATAAAGTAGTTGCGCTGATCAGCACAATTCCCAATCCACAAAAGCTTTTTATTAAAGGAACACGACTGGAAAATCCCTCTGCAATCCTCAATCGATGTTTTAAATACATCTTTTTTTCCACACACTTTAAATTTAATAGTTTGGACTGGGAAATATGGGTATGAATCATCAGCCCCAGCACGGGCTGATTAAAGCAATTTTAGATGAACTGAGCATCTGTTGCCCTCTGGTCTAACTTGTTGACTGTCACAATGCTGCTGTGACAAATTAATTTTGTCCTTTTCACAGCAAGATATGAAAACAATTTGACTTTCCAGCTTGTATTGTTTGACAACAGCCATCCTGTTCAAATTGTGCAACCTTAACATAGTCTTTAAAGCGTTATGATTACACCATCTGATTATCAAATTAATTTGCAGGTATATTTACATATTGTAATTGAAAAATCAGTGTGCATTACTGCTGCGGATGTTGGATCCAGAGGTAAAAGACTCTTTAGAGGAAAACACATTGTACATGTTTCTGTAAATATGTTTATTTCCAACATGAATATATATATAATGTATACATGATATGAACATACAATGAATAGACAGTTAGTGCAGACTATGACGTTGAAGCAGTTCACAGATCAGTTAACCAGGACAGAAAGATCAAAGGGCAACACACATCAACATTATTTATTTAGGTAATATTAAAAGCTGAATAATTGGTTTTAATCACCTGTATGCTCAATATTGAAATGTACTTTATACTTTTATTTTGTTTGTACATTTAAAAACTTAATTTAATTTCTTCACTTAACATGAAATTAAATCAAGTCTTTTGGAAAGCTCAAGTAGAAAATTCTGATTTAAAAACCAATAGTCAAAAATATGAAGCTCAGTTATCCTTATTGTTGCGTTACAATGTGTCAGTCACGTGCCGCAAGTATCCAAATTCTCACAATCTAAGTGTTCAGATGCGTATGGATACGTGAATGGATTTTCCAGCAATTTAGGGAATTTGACATCACTGAAAGATGCTCGATACAGTTAATGTGGGGTGTGTGGCCCTTACAATAAAATATAATATTAATGGAGTGCAAATAATAAATTTCATCTCCTGTGACAGAAAAATAAAACGCTTGCGACGTCAGTGATACATGCCAGGAGCTCATATTAGTCACACATAACAATATAACCTTTCACAACTTTTATGGAAAAATAATGTTCTCATATTAACAATACATATAATGCAGGACATTATGGCAATATATAAATACATATATATTTGAGCGCGTTCCAGTGGAGCTTTTCACAGCTCTGATCCAGTTATATTTGCTGGTCTGTCGGCCTCAGCGGGTCACTCTGCAGGCCAGGGCTTGTGGGGGCTGGTCGGACTCCGTGTCGGACTCCTTGGGGCCTTTGGACTCCCCTGAAAGACAAAATGTGAATGTTGATTTTGAGCAGTTTTTTAGGAAGAAATATACCATGGTTTTTTTACCTGACCTAATACTAATGTTTCTCTACTTGAGGTAAAAAAATAACTTCCAAAACCGTCCACAGGAGCTCCATCAGACCAGCAGAGGGCAGCAGTGCTCCTCTGGTGAATCCTCTCCACACCCAAACTAAAGCCTGGAGCTCTGCCTCCAGTCAGAGCCTCCCCGCTCTAAACTTAAAACAGTTGTTTCTCACCATCCAGTTATGTTGTAATCGTGACCTGCGCTGACTTTAGCTTGCTTGCTCCCCCAGCAGATGTTAAGCAGCACAAGTGTCTGCACAACTTGACAAAGAAACGCAGAAGAAAACCACACCAGGCACAGTTGCATCGGAATTAACAAGTATCAGACTCCTATGTTTAATTGCATAATTACAGTTTGTTTATACGTTTCCCTTTTTTATTATGATTGGTGGTATTTGTCCATTGGTCACTTTCTGCTCCCGCTTGAGGTTTCTTTCATTTCAAGGGGAACTTTGGGCACTATTTCAGATTTCAGCATAGCTCAGCTCAATATGAAAATCACCAAGAACATCAATGTAACATAACTCCTTAAGGCTTGTATCAGAAAATCTGACGAAACAAGGAGGTATATGTGAAGCTGGACTCACCACTGCAGCCTGAGTTTTTGCATAATTCATGTGGGCATAAAGCAGCACAGCCGTGTCGTTGTGAGATGCCTCCAATGCGATGGACAGAGCGTTGCTGCCATCCTGCAGAGGGAGAGGAGGAGAAAAGACAACCACAAGTTAGTTTGAGCGTAAAAAACTCGTCGGAACAGATAACTTTTCAGTTTGAGATGGACCATGTGATTGCCATCTCACATGGTTGCGCTTATGTAATCTGGTTGATGCTCTTTATGCATGAACCGCGATGGACCTTCCAGCGGTGCATGATGGATCACAGGCTTGCTCGTACATTCCCATCAGTTAAGAGATTGACCCCTTTTGTTGTTGAAACACACTTTTTCAGCAATGACCAGAAAGGACAAAACACATATCACACCTATGACCCATTTTGAGAGGAAATCTTTTTTTTTTTGCGTCATTGGAAAACCAGAAATGGAGCCAAGCAATTCTACAGTTGTTATGGTAGTACGATCGTGCAGTGTTTAGGTCCATGTTTGTGTTTGCACCTTCTGCCTGTGCTGGAGTTTCCCACCGCTTCCAAAAAAAGGCTCTCGATTGACTCTTAAGTGGCTCCATCCTGCCTGTGAAGTATCCGCAGTCTGACTAATGGGCGACCACAGATGGATCAGACTCAAAGTGTACCTTTTTATTTGTTTTTCAAAGAAACGGGGGATGTTTATTTTCCACTGCAGAATTTCCAGCTTTACTTGAGTTTAATTGTGTGGACAATATTGGCTAATACATTTTAAAAGATGTTGTTATACTGGACTTCATGTTGCTTTACTCCCAAATAGGAATTTGCCATTTCATCCAAACACCATATGTCATGAAGCACTGGCTGTTTCAGTGTCAAGGTTTTCCAGGTGAGAGGCATCTGGGATATTTAAAACAAATAAACTCACGCCCCAAGCACGTTAACATCTTACTGACTCCGCACTGGTACTGAAGTACTTTGCACGCTGCATTCAGTCATGGTTTGTCATACTGCTCTGCATTTTGGGACGGCCGAGAGGGGGTTGGGGGGTTTTCCCACCCTCCCCTCTGTCCACCTCAGTCCAGCTGTGCTCCAGTGAAACACAATCTGGAAGGAGCCAACTCATTCTGGCAAAGACGTGAGCACTGAAATATCTTTGCGTCTGGAGATCTTTTCCCCCCCAAAACAAATCCACTGTAAAATCACTTTAAACCGCAAAGTGAGGGTAGATTCGAGAGCAAACGCGGGATTTGTCGGGCGAACTGTGAGATTCCGCACTAGACTCTGATGGGCCTTTTTCTACCTTAAATGTTTTGAGCACCGTTACCGCCGTCTTATCTAGAAATATGCAGAGGACGAGCGCAGCTGCCTGCTGGGCATCATGTCTGAAATCTGCAAGTCTGCAACTGAGAACAGAGGAGTTGTGGCTTTTTAATTCATCCCCCGAGGGCTGCGAGTGGCCCAGTGATTGTGTTTCCTGTAAACAGCACTGATGTGAGGAGAAGACCGAAAGAAAGGGGAGAAGAGAAAAAAATAAAAAAAACAACCCTCGTCTGATCGGGTTTCTTTAGGCCTCAAACCTATCTTGCCAACTGCAGTAAGTAAATAAATAAATTGCAAAAGTAGAAAAAGAAGTGAAACTTCACAGAGCACTTTCCCAAGAGGAGTTTGTTTCCTGAGCACAGATTAAGCTGAATCGCAGACGTGAACACACTCAGATGTTCTCAGCAGCTGGCCCCAACTCCACCTCTAAATAAGCAGCCTAAGAAAACAGCACTGCACTGAAGCTAAACCGATCCCGCTTTTTCGCTTCAAAACCCAAGACCTGAAACAGAAAATCAGCTTGTATATATAGAAAAATGCTTTACACAATAAACAGTGAAAATATCTTTGTTGTATGTGGACGGGATGTTAGTGACTGTAACTACTATACTATAACAATGATGTCCTGGACTGAAAAAAAAACACTCACTCACTGGGTATCAGCACTTGATACCTTTTAGGTATGCAATCGGTTGTTTTGTACCCAGATCTAGAAACAAAAGATGGTTTTAATTGCAGCCAATCACTGCAAGCGTAATTTCAGCACTTTCAAAATGTATTTGTGTAAACAAAATTTGAATGGGAAGGAGTGGTGACATTTGCACAACTGATTTGCATGATTAATATTGTGTGAACTAACAAAAAGTATCAAATGAAGTACTGAATCGGTATTGTTTTAAGGGTACTGGTATCGAAAAATGTTAAAAGACGCCTAGCCGTAACACACACACACACACACACACACAGACACTTTATTAGCCAACAGGTTGAGAGTGAGTGCTGTAAATAGCTAAACCAAGATTTCTTACGTTATCAATAATCGAGATGTCGCAGCCCGGCTGCTCCAGGAGCAGTTTGACGATTTCGGCTCGGCCGTGCTCGCTGGCGCACATCAGCGCCGTGGATCCCTCGTCATCCTGCACGTTGACGTCGGCGCCGCACTCCAGCAGCGCTCGCACCATCTCCTGGCGGCCGTGGCTCACGGCTAGCATCAATGCAGTCTGGCCCGCCTGTGAAAGTTAAAGATTTGTAATTGTTATTTTCTCCTGAGAGGGGACAGTTTATGGTTGGCCGGCTTATTAACTGAGAAAAACTTTTACAGCTTAAGGAAAATTGCAGATACAGGATTACAGCCTGGTGTTACGGTGCCTGAAACAGTGGAAATTAAGAGAAGGCGCAACATTTATTGCTGTACAAAAACTGAGTTCTGTAGGCAAAGTGCTTACAAATGGGAAATATTCTTCAAAGTGCTTCAAGAGGTTATAGCCTTGTGTTTATATAATTACTCAAATTATCTAAGAGGTTCAAAAAATTTGTCTTGGTTGCCCTTCAGGCTGTTGCCATCCTTTATAGTCTCCAACACACTCCAGTGTAACATGAAAGCATACGTGTGCTGATGTAAACGATGGTGCTTTGATGTAGAAGCCAAACTTTGTCATAAAAAAGGGTTTATTCTCCAGAGGGCGAAATTCATAAATGGACTTTCTGGAATGGAATTTCACAAATGGAATTCCTGTGTTGATTTCATGGCATGTTGTTTTTTTGTTTCCCACAGCAACAATAAAAAGCACCAGTAATTGCATTTATAGACGCTGATGTTATAAATTCGAAGGTCCTGTGACTTGGCAGCGTGCGAGGCTGTCAGGCGCCGTGTCCAAACACATCGTGAACCAGCTGATTGAATCAACCGAAGAGATAAAAACCTCTCAAAAGATAGACCAATTCTCACGGGGGACTTGCGTGCCACGTAAAGCTACACATTTTCTTTAATCCAATTTAACCTATAAGGAAAGAGTCCTCAATTGGCTGGCTTTGAATTGAGTACTTCATCACAACACAGGAAATTCTTCTACTTGCCTCAAATACATGAAGTGGGAACATGGAAGGCATTGCTACCTGAGCACCGCTTTCATTACTTTTGTAAAAAAAAAAGAAAAAAAAAGGGTTGAATGAGTAAAGTAAATATTCATATTTTAAAAGCTTTTTTTTTCTTTTCCCTTAAGATCGATCCAAAACTGAACAAAGTCTCATTGAAATTCTTCCGCTGTTTACAGTAAAAGTTTGGATTCTGCAAAGAAATGCTGCACAAACACACTCTGTCCAATACCTACTAAAAGAAAATTATCTGTAAGTGTTTAATGTGTCCAAATCACGCCAGATTGGTTTAAGGAAGCCATTGACTGGAGCGCTCCATGCAGCCGACCACAGAATCACATGAGCTCTTTTCTGAGCACATGTTGGTCATTCACATCCATCAGGTGATGCACTTTCTCTTAATAGAGAGCCGTGCCTTTGGGTTTCGCATCACGTTTTGTGCCGTGAATCTTCTCACTTTTAAGCATGTGGTGGGGGGGGGAAATAGTGAGGAATGACCTAACTTGCAATTAAGTTTTTTCTTAAATGAGAGCTTTCATGTCACACAGCATTATCTCATCTATCTTTTACCTCCATCTCTCATCTGTTTTTTTTTTTTTCATTCATGTGACTTTTTGACACGTGAGGTATGAAGGCCTGGTACTAGAAAGATGTTTTTGCAGAGCTGCACTTCACCAGTAAAACACCCCCATTGTGACTTGCCTGGCTGGCCTTGGCGTTGACGTTGCCTTTACCGAAGAGCTTCTTGACCACGGCCATGTCGTCCTCCTCCTTAACTGTGGAGAGAGCGGCGAGCATGATGGCCGTGTAGCCCGCCTTGTTCTGCTTATCCACACAGCACACGCCTGGAAAGAGAAGATGTATTTGCTATGTAATAAAGCATTTGCATGGAGAAAATAACTATGAGACTTAGAAATCAAGTTTAGAATTGGAAAAATTGATGGGAAAAATGGACGAGGTATACATCAAACAGTAGCCTTAATGACCCATAATATGATTTTTGTGAATGTTTAGTCTCCAAAAATGCCTATACTTCTGTCTTCTTCAGGTATCCTCCAAATGAAAAATATGTACGGACATTTGCGTAATTCATTGATATATATATGTATAATATTGCATATTTATATGTCACAAATGAACAAAACTTAAAAAAAGAAAATCAACTAAGTGCGGATGTAATATGTATTCACCAAGATGAATCAAACTGGTCTTATCCAACAATTAGCTGGATTATGGTTTTTGCCAACGTACTGTACATTAAACCACAAAATGTATCGTCATCCATGGAGGAGCAGCATGGAAGTCAACAACGATGGGTAAATATGGAGAACTCAGGCAAACTGAAGTAGGCATGTGAAGAACAGAAGAAACTCAGCAAGGCCTCGGCTCAAACCCAGGACCCCCCGGCTATGAGGCAACAACCACCGCTGTGCCTGTAAGCGAACGGCGCGGCGCGGCTCGTACCCGTGTCCAGCAGGAGTCCCACCACGCCAAAGTTGGAGTGCGAGACGCTGTAGTGGAGGGCGGTGTTGCCGTTGCCGTCGGTCATGTTGACCACGTGCTCCAGCAGCATTGCAGACACCTCGGAGAACGCCATCAGGTAGTCAGACACCCGCGGTGGTTGAGCCATTTTGGCGCTGGAGATGCGGAACCACTCGAGCTGCACCGCGTGAGTGCTGGAGAGCTGCAGGTCGAGCAAGACAATGGGAGTTCAACACACACAAATGTCGTGTCTTTCTCAACAAGTTCTTGAGCATAAACAATTTCACACTTGTGTTTAAACTTTATTTTGGCAATCGGCTTTTCTCTCGTGGTTACAGTAACCAAACATTCCACTGGCTGTTAATGGAAGTACTCATTTTAGCTTGTGATGTTTAAAACAATGATCCCATTCCAGAGCAATTTTGTGTCTAAACTCTGTTGTTACATGAGGCTTCTATTGTTTAAAAGGTTCTGATGCCAAAAATATTCCTCGCCAGTAAAAATCAAATTAGAGAGCTTTTGTCACCCATAAGCAACTACATTGTGACTAGATATTTCAGGAACATATTTTTGCATTATTGCGGTAATAAAATGTTTTGAAGAAGCATGCAGACACGCACCACTTCCTTACTCTTCTGTGTTTTGACGTCATCGTTCAGGTGGTTCTTCAGAATGAGGCAGGCTTCGCGCATTTTTGAGCTCAGCTCAAACCTGAGACAGACGCGGTTTGCTTGTAATTACAACAGTTCACTTTGGACATGTTAACACGATGCTTTTTTGACAAAATTGTAACATGGGGTATGTGGTTTATCTGTCTGCCCGGAAACACGCACACAGCAGGTATTTATCTTGCTTGACTTTATTTATACCAAACTCCCACAATCCCTTCCTCTGAAATGTAATGTAACATACTTCTCTTTCACACCATCAGATGAATATTCCTCTGCTCTCAGCGTCTCCTCATCGGTGTCACTCTCATCCAAGTTGATGTTTCTTTCCTCCTCAGAGGTTTCTTCCTCCAGAGCTGCTTCGTCCTCCTCTGTGCTGTCCAAGCATTCACCCTCCCCACTTTCCCCTGAAGAACTTCCCTCCTCTTCCTCCTCATCTTCCTCACTAGATGTGGATTCATACCTAGAGATAGATGGATGATTGTACATCATACACATTATAAACATTATATACATAGACATTGTTCTCTCTTTTGAGCTTTGCATATAATATAAATGTTGGCTGTGGACCTCTGCAGACGTTCTCGGAGTGCCCTACCAGGTTTTACAGTGGTAGAAAATAAAATGGGGTTTCATGTTACCCACCCTCCATTTAGAATGCCAACAAACTGCAGGCTCTTTTTGCCGGCACTGCGATTCTCGCCCGAGTTACTGCCGTCTTTCCTCTTCATGATTGACTTCAGCATTCCTGTTTTCATCGAGGAGAAAGAGAAGGACGCATCAAACAGGAGTTCTAAGAAGTAGCAGATTCATAACAATGTAGCGCCACTCACTATCCTCACGGCAAGCTTTGGACTATCCCATGAAGGAACTGTACCCTCATCAAGGTACACATACAAACACACACACCTGTCTTGATGCTGCTGTTTGCTGTCATCTCTCCTTGGTCTTCGTCTTTCTTCTCGGCCATAATGACCATTTCGTCCGGGGAGACCTTGTAATCAGCAATGGTCAATTGTCTTTTCTTTGGTACTGAGACTTTCTGGTCCTCAGTCTTTTCATCCAGCAAATTCTCACACTGGCACCCAGTGCTGACCATTGGTACAGGAACTGGTGCTTCGGGAGTCTCAGCAGCATCTGTTTGGGTGCCCTGTTCTGTCTGATTTGTTGTTGAGCTCTCACCTACACATGCATCGCTCAACATTGGACAGCACAAAATGGCAGCATCCTTCAACGCAGGCGCCATTGTCTCTATCTGAGCGGCCTTTGTGTCTGGTTTGGCAAGAACCCCCTTTTCAAATGTGACTTTAGATGTTTTTTCCTCAATCTGGGCTCTGAGGACGTCCAGGTCTTTGTCAGCCACTTTGAGCCGATCCTCTAGATCCACAATAGATTCCTGCTGGAATCTAATAGTGTCCTGTAAGGTATCCATCTCCCGCTGTGCCTCAGACGTAAGCCCCAGTAGTGACTCCATGACCCAAACCCCAGCTTCCTCTGTTTCCACTCTGGCCTGTATTCCTTCCTCACGGAACTGAGGCGTTGCCGTTCCTGTTCCTTTGTCGCAAACACTCACCTTTGTGCCCTCAGAGGCATCTTTCACGCCATGGCTGTAGTAGAAAACAACAGAGTCCATTGGAAAATCGCTCCCAACAGCGACTGTTTTCTTCTCCACCACTTTTTCTGGAGCTTTAACTACAAGTTTGGATGAAGGGGGATCAAGGGGCTTCTCGCCCTTCACTTCAAATTTCTCAGTCAGCTTTTTAAACTCCCCAGACTTCCCAAGGCTTTTGTGAACAGGTGAGGTTGGTGATGTTGATCGACTCTGGGTGATGGGACTGGTTGGGAGGGCCTCTGTGGTTTGGGTGGAGGACTCTGCAGACTCTTTGTGCTGCTGGAACACCTCCAACGCTTCTTTCTTCTCCTGCAGAGCCAAAAGGAGCATGTCTTTCTCTGCGCGAAGCTTGGCCACTTCTTTCTCAAGGGCCGGAACACCCTTTACCCGTTCCTCCATCTCCTTCAGCTGCTTCAAGGCCGTAGCCATCTGCTCTCTGACTGTCTGCAGCTGACTGGGTGGGATCGGAGTCAGTGGTGTGGTGCCAGTAGCTGGTGTGCTGCGCCCTGAGGTCTGAGGACTGGGTTTAGTCCAGCTGGCCGGAAGCGGCTGAGGAGACGGAGAGGTCAGAAGCTGTTTAGGAGGATCCCCAAGCTGGAATCGTCCACCATTCTGGTGTTGGTGGCTCTGCTCCTGCTGCAACCGGCGACTGGTTTCCATAAGAGTGCGTTCAACTCTGGGGTTGCGCTGCGGTGGAGGGGGTGGCACTTTGGCTCCGGCAGACAGTGGAGGAACACTGGGGAGGGTAATTGGGGAAAGAGAGAGCGCTTCGCATGGCGCTGACCCAAGGCGGTTGCGGGGTGGCGGCGGAGGAGGAACTCTGCCATCCTCACTAGCAGGGGACGCAAGAGACTCAGTGGACGTCCAGCCGCTGGTGCGCCCTCCCACACCAGGACTCCTCTGGGAGACTTTGAGCCCTCGTCCAGAGCGCCGCGAGCCGAGAGGCGCCCGGCGAACATTGTGCCCGGTCTCGATCTCCTCTACATATTTTAAGAAGTCCAGATCAAGCTGAAAACCATATGGCGTTTGGACCGAGTAGGTGCCCTGCTGGTCAGCTTCCTCCTGACCAGGGTAGAGGAATGGAGAGCCCAGATCTGTGAAGGAAAACTTATTAGTTCAGCTGAGATGACAGAATCTGAGAACGGCCAGTTTTCCAGTTCCTATTTCTAAAAGCCTGTCTAGTTTCCTTTTGTGTGCTTAACAAAATGAATATGTCACATTTGGAATGTTTAAGCTATCAGGTTGTTTGATGTTGATGTTTACAGAACCATCAACAAAGATACTTTTTCTAAATCTTTTGTTTTTTGTTAAGATTTCCCTTTTCACATCTGAATAAAACTGATGAAATACCACCAATTTTTTTTAAAGAAGTTCATTTGATCTTTTACACTTGAGTTGAAAAGTGTCTTATAATAAAAACAAACTTTCAAATTAAATTTGGCCAAGAGCTTTAGCAGACACACAAGAGCATCATCTTTGACTTTAACAACAATACTTAAATATTCATGATATTAATACAAAAATGAAGATTTTGTGAACGTTTCCTTACCAGGCAGCTTCTGATTAACTTGCACTGACTGAGTCATTTTTCAGGACTGGGACCTCTCAGCGCACACAGCTTCAGCTCAACACCTGGCTAAGAAAACATAGTGACATGAAGGCATCTGTCATGGATAGAAAATGATGTAATTTCCAAAACACTGCACCATTGTTAAGTATAGAAAAACACTGCCAGAAGGTAAATGTACGTTATCCCCCCGACTTGCCAAAACAGTGTAATTTGATTTTTCATTCCAGATTATTCCTGTAATAATTACCATAATCATGAGATGCTTCACATGCTTCCATTTACATTTATGGTCTTTACAGAACAAACAAGTCCAAACAACCCCAAAGGGTTTGAGCTTTCACTTTAAAGGGGGACATACATACAGCAGCTTTAAACTTGTGGCAATGCCTGCGAAAGTTTACGTTCTTTTTACGGCTTCTTACAGAGTGTGACAGCCTGTGACTGCGTTCAAAGGAAGGTGAACTCACCTTCCTTCAGAGATTAAGTGGTCAGGTTAAGTGCATCTATTGTTTACTTTTCCTCTTCAGAGGTGTTGAGCACCGAGCCAAACGTCATCTATACCTCAGAGCGAGTGTGTGCGTGCATTCTGTCAAGCTTTTGACGTTCTTTCTATCTGGAGTGCACACACAGGATGACTGTTTACAGCAATAGAACACTGAGGATGTAGATACATGTCTTAGTGCAAGTGCGTGTATTTGCAGACATTTTTGGCAGTGGGGGAAGTTCCTCAGAACAAGTCACTAACAAAGAGCTGAACAGCGTCCAAGAACCACAAGACAGCTGCTACATTAACAGTGTGACACCTTACAACAATTACGAAAAACTGCAGACCTCATCTGCATTGTCTGTTGTACATTCGGCTTCTTTTAGTTTGACTGTAAATCACTACAAACTTGATAATATTGCTTAAGGACGTCAACTGTTTGAGTTATCTGTGGGAGACAAACATGATCTTAAGTTTTCCCTCTGTGGTCAGACACAGGCTATCTTTGCCCATAGTAACCAGCTTCTGTTTGCCCCAGACAACACATTTATTTTAGCTGCACAAAAGCAATTAGACAGCACGTGAAAACTGATTGACGTTAAAGACTTTAGAGGCGCCAAAGTGGATTCAACTTGCCAGATTCCTCTTTTAAATCCAAGTTTGAAAGAGTTCATCCAACATTTCCAACAGCAGTTTGTTACATTTTGTCAGGGAGCAGTTTTACCTCTCAGCCTCAGTGAATGATTCATGCAGCTGGAGTTCAGGCAGATTCCCTCCTCCCCGCTCAGCACAGCCCTGCAAAGTAGAAAGAGACCATCAGAACAGTCGGAGCAGACTGCCATCAACATGAAACGGTACAACGGCTGGCGTCAAAATAAAGGAAACATCTGAATAAAGGGGATGGGTGGGGGTTGACAAACATGACAGAGGCAGATGTTTCCGTAGGGAGCAAGGGGTCACTTGCCAATGGTCAATGGTTTCAGAATGAAATTGAGATGAGGCAAATCTTATCGCCTTTACACTCTCCAGAAATAAAAGCCACAATGAATAAAGACATATATTTGGAATTGAATCTTCTTTCCAGTAAGAGAGAAGCTGGCCTCACCACAAACCTTCACGGTGTCTTCTTATAGTTTGTTTTGCAAAGCTGACATTTGTTTTGCAGGGATACAAAGAGACCACGTCAGTCACACCATCAGGTTTGTAAAGGCTTACAGAAGTCACAACAGGAAGCAATGGACCGCAGTAGGTAGTTTGTCCTCCTGGACCCCCATGAAGCGTGAGATGAGTTCCCTCCAAAGCAAACGTGTGCAGCAAACGGTTTCTGTTGCAGTTTCAACACACATTGCTCAGAGACCGTAACCTCACCCCTCACACACAGAACCCCACCGACACGCAGCCATTCATTTAGTGTCAAACACACGCACAGATGTGTTTTCCAGCAGCCTCGGGCACATTCCTGCCACATGCTGTTGCAACACGCCAGTCGCCCTCCTCATCGACCAACTACTGATAACCTATAAACACACACATACACACACACACACACACACATCTGTCAGCCAGCTCTGACCCACAATTTACAGTCACAGACCACAAAGACCCACAACAGATAAAACACTATCATCACAAATCACATAATTGGCTGTGATGGACAATTAATTACAGTAACATGCATGTAAAATTGCAGTCGTCACAAATGTCCTTTAAACTGATATCAAGGTTTCTGCGCAGCATCTGCTTATCAGTTCTGTTTCTGTTCCATGTGGCTCTGGTTCTTCTCTCAGGCCCACAGTGCACACACACACACGCACACACGAGAAAGTTAAACAAACCCTAAAAAAAGTCTTAAAAG
>CAESWR010000697.1:155008-165978 GCA_903171835.1 Mullus surmuletus | reverse complement strand
AAAAGGGAGAGAGAAGAAAAAATGGCACTGTGACTTTATGCGTTCATAGAATTGTAATTAAAAATATCAGGTTTCGGTTACAGTTTAACGTATGCAGTGTGGATCTGTGATACTGCTCTCTGTGTATAAGCGATACCTTCAGAGTGCGTGTATCCTTCGGCCCAGTTGTATCTGCCTCGCTGCAGCACAGAGGTGATTCTATACAGATGGCAGAAGCCTGTTTTGGACTCATTCACTGTGATGAAGGTGATCTCGTCATCGCCGGTTTGGATGAACGGATGGAAAATATCGTGGACCTGTGAAACAAACCGGTTACGTCAAAAATGTCCTCATGATCTCCCGGACCGTTTTTGGGCGCACTATCCCTTTAGGAGCGCTCAGCCGCTCACATTGATCCAGATGTCGCTGGTCTCCTGGTAGATGATGAATGGCTGCACTGCGTCTCCGAGGGCCTCCAGGCTCCGCCGCCTGCTGGCCTCGTCCTGATGTGCGGGGATGAAGAGCTCCGGGGGCAACAGCACCAACCAGAGATTCTGCTGCCGTCGGTCCATCATGGCGACCCACGCACTTGACATGAAGACGGACAAGCAGAGTGTGAGGACTTTTGGGGCCATCTCTGGGTTTCGCAGCACGACAGAACTCACTATTGTCCGTCCCGCGTCCACCCGGCTCTGGTTATATATTCAGCGTTGGGGAAGAGGCTGGTGAAGGGCACAGGCAGTTCCTTTTCCTGCGTGCTGACAATCTGAGGGGGAAACAACATCGAATTGACCCCTGCACACATCGCATTCACTGTGAATGGATTAGGATGACCGTCAAAGTCTTGTCGTATTGAATGAAGACTCACTTTGCCGAGATTGTCGGTCTTGATTTCCGCTATTTTGAGAGTGATGGCAGGATTCTTGCTGCCTGGAAATTGATTACAATCGCTCAGACACAAACAAACACGGCACTGCATCTTTCACAATTGTCAGTATTTTTTATCGAGTACCTGCACGTGGGTATCGGTAGATATCAGTCTTGCGCTCCTCGAGGGCCGGAGACGGGACATGGATGATCTCAACCTCAGCTTCGTCTACTTCCTCGTAGAGAATCTGCAGAATTTTACCATCTGATTCTGAGTCGGGGTGAGAAACGCGAATGAGAAAAGTCAAAATAATAGAATCAGTAAAACACCCTAAATTAGTTATTATCAAAAAGATATTTCATTTTCAAAATGATTGGTTTGTCATTATTTGTTTATATGCGTGAATTTCTATGTGTAACTTCACCTTCTCGGGCTGCTGGCGACCACCAGTATCCCGTGAAGCGGTCGAACTCTTCCTGAGTGACAAACGTTGCTACACCAGCAGATTTGGTGTCCTCCTTTGGGTTATCTGTGCCTGGGATGACAAGATAGAAAAACAAAAACACCGTCAAAGAGACGCCGCGCGGGACTGCACGTGCTCGCGGCCGGCTGCTCTCGTCCTCAACCTTTATGGCAGAAGGTGAGCCTTCTCTCCTCGCCCGTCTTGATGCTGGTCACCCAGATGTCGTTGTTGCTGATGAAGCCGATGAAGTCTGGGTCGCCGTAGCAGATTTTGGGGTCCATCCGTGTGCCTGAGCTTTGGCTCTTTATCTCTGAAGGGTTCACGGGAGAAGTCTGCACAAACGCAGAGGGGGGGGTGAGCACATCTGAGGTCAGGGCTTTTTGACATAATGCAGACTTCACAAAATAAGCAATTCCTGTTATTTTCTGTTACTTTAGAACCGTTATGTCAGAAAATCGCTCCATCGTAATGTTATTGACTCATATGGACCCAAATTCTTATGTGGTGACTAAAGGAAGGGTAATGATTATGTGAGGTTGTTTTTTTTCATAAACAACTGAAACGGCACTTCCTGGGCTTGAAATCATTACCCCTCTAATCATTATTGAGGGGCAGCGGTAAAAATGTTACTTAACCGTTCTTTTCCACTCACAATAAAGCTGTTGTTTGCACCGTCGCGGCAGTAGTACAGGCTGCTGTTGGCGTGGAACAGGAAGAGTCCGCTGGGCCGGTGGTAGTCATAGGAGGTGATGCCAGACACCCCCAAGCGCTTCCTCTCGCGCAGCAGCTCCTCCTCCCGGGAGAAGCCCCCATGGTGAGGGCTGGCCTGGGTTGGGCAGCGGGACACGACACGCAACAGGTCAAGGTCATATCAAATCACATGTTTTTTTTCTCTGTGGCCATTTTGTCTGTATTGAATAAGTGATGTTGACTGATGCAAATGTAAGAGTGGAAGAGGGAGAGCTGAGGAAGCCGCCTCACCTGGAAGTGATCCAGCATCTGTTTCCATGACAAAATCAGCAGGGCATTTTTGCGCACCTTCTTGGGAATGTCAGAGTAGAGCAGAGAGTTTTCCCTGCTGGAGTACGGCATCCCTGTGAAGACCGAGCACAAACGGTTAAAGGAACCTGCCATTGTTTACTGAGAAAACATATTACCGGGGATTATCTGGTCTGCCATCCTCGAAACAACATCCTCCACAAAGCGCAACCCCTTCTCTTCCTTCATGATATAATATTCTGGGGCAGAAGAGCACAATACTGCTTCGAATGGACTCAATAAGAGAGCTCAATCAGTCAATATCACACCTGGCAACAACAGCAGCTGTGTCGTGCTAAACCCAAGTAAAGATGTGGAAAAATGTCAAACGAAACGTGATCCTTGACGCTCTTATGGAGGATTCACTGCAGCTGCTCACTTGACATCCAGTGTATAAACAGCTGCTGGACTCTAAATACCTCTGACTCACCAGCTGCATCCACACATCCTTCACAAACACACACACCGCCCTACAAAACGCCTGACAAAGGAAACTGCTGAATCTACGAGAAAACAAGTTGGCCCTCACAAATCGAAGCTATTCATGTAAAGGGGTCTCAAATCTGGCCGGGAATAATTTCGGCTCCCACGCCTGAGAATAAAGCAATACGTTTTAGCCACCCAGCTTTGTGCCGCCCCGCCCCCCCCCTCACCCAGGTAGAAGACACGGTGGGAGTGCGTGCTGCTCTCATCCTTCTGGACAAAGTGGAAGTCGTGAGGCGCCTTGTTGATGACCATGCCCGTGCTTTTGCGGCTCTTGTGGATGATCCTCCGCAGGCCGTCCCACGTGTGCTTCTCCACCTGGAAGTGGGTGGGATTCACGTCCTCCATCTCCACCACTTCCGTGCTGTCTGAGATCTCGTCCACCCCCATCATGCCTGCCAGTGCCGCTCCGACGCTGTAGACACACATTAATGCGGTTAAAATGCATCACGGTGCGGTACAGTGACATTTTTGAATGAGGATGGATACACTTGTCTACTGGATCAGACATTTTGGTAGAAATGTAATATTAAATCATAAGCAAATGTTAGCATCTTAAAATAATGCATTATCCAACAGTCCGCCCTGGCATCTGTGAGTGATCAATAATCCATACCTGTCCTGGCTGTCCCCTGTGTTGTCTTCAGTTTTCAGCCTCTTTACTCTGTGCATTAACCGCTCGACGACCCTGAACCAGACTCTGCACCCTGAGGAGACGAGCGCAGACACATGAGGAAAGACCATGTGGACCTGAGAGGGTTTGCTGCGAGTTAAAAGAAATTCACAATCCCTGACATAAGGAGGGGGGCGGCACCTGCTCTAACTGACAAATAGCCGTAAGAGAAATTAATTTGTGAGAAAAATAAATAAACAAAAGGTCCATCACAGACTAAACTACGCTCACATGCGATCACCAGTTAAACCGTTACTGAGGAGACGGCCCCGTCCTGGGGAGATGTCCGTATGCTGCTTCATCGAGGAGCCGCTGTGCTTCAGTTTAACACCAGCCAAAATTTCCAGCAATGGGATCCTGCGCTGGGAGTCTCACCATGTGCGGCTCAGGCCCGCATGAATCACAACACGTTGCCGCCTGTCCCAGAACTGTGGCAAATGTTACACCGCCACTCCACATTTTACTGTAAGCTGTACACTGAAGGCTGCTCTGTTTGCCCGGGGGCCCTTCATGAAGTGCAAGTTCTGGTGAAGTTCCCACAGAGAAATGTCAGTTCCTGTGTTATTAAGACTGAAAAGGCGAGGTTCATTACTGGAAAGCTGCAGAGTCCCTGTGTTATGATACAAGGAATAACTAAATTATGTGATGGCAAAGATATGTGCGTTACAAAGACACATGTTCTTTCTGCCTTTTATTTCCTCTATACTTCAGTTGCTCTCTGAGAAATCGTGTCAACATGTTTTAGGCAGCGATGAAAGTGAGTAAAAAGGGAGTGACTGTGAACGGGTTGAGGTCATAATCAGAGATTTATTTTGGTGTTGTGCAGATCTTTTCTTTTCGAGAAAAAAAGCAACAAAAGGAGTGTTAAAAACACACTACATTCATACAAACTGCGCAATACTGTGAAAGCCCTGCTTCTCTCAGCAGAAGCCTCCACTTCCAGTGTCCATCCCAAAAACTGTACATTCATGGCAAAAAAAAACCAAACAATTGAGTTACTTTTGAACACACACCTGATCTACACATTTGAAACTACTCCTTCCTACTTTAAACTACAAACTTGGAAGCCAACTTTTCTGTCTTCACTCCAATCTTACAGTGTTTACTTCCCAATAATGTCATGTATTTTTCTGTTGGGAGAGAGAGAGAGAGAGGGAGAGAGGGGGAGAGAGAGACCTGCTTTTGGGGGTCACATCAGCAGACAAGGCTGAGGGTCCATAAACTAGTCGGGAGTCCCAAACAGAAAACAGCTGGCCAGCGGTGCCCTGCCCCATCAAACGTACACAAACGCCTGCTGCCTCCCAGCTAGCATGTTAGCCGCGGCTAGCCCATCACAGCAACCACAGAGGGGAAAAAAAGCCATAATAGTCACATTTATTCACGGTTTTTTTGTTGCTTACACGTTCTGCCCAAAGCCTTCCAATGTTTCTCTCCTATCGTCACGGCTGAAATCAACGGCCAGTGTCTTTAAATTTAAAAAAAAAAAAACCAAACACAAAAAAAAAATACCCCCAAACACTCAAAACGCTGACGGCAACTGAGAGCTAGCCTGCTAACAGGCTAACAACGCGGAAGTGGCTCGTGGAGTCAAACGTCACAGCGTCACGACCTCTGACCCGGATGTGATCGGTCTAAACGCTTGGTTTGTTTGGAATGGCTTTGTTTGTTGATAATTGCATTTTTAAAATTTCCTATTCAGAATCATTCAAACAAACAGATTACAGGTACAATGTTATACTTATCAGAAATCTGTAAATCCCATAATTTACATATTTAAAGGCCAAGTTCAGAATTAAGCACTCAATTGAATTAAAAAGAATGATTTGCTCGCATCTCAAATTCTAAAATAAGGCACTACATTTGATTAAAAATACTTTCCAATGTAAGCCCAAATCGTAGTTTAAACCTCGCCAAAATTAAGCCTTTGTGCTTTTTTCGCAAACTCACCGAGGGAAGCCCTGTCCTGGCAAAAGTGCTTTTTCCATCAGAAACATTTAAATGTAGTCGTCAGGGCTGGTTGCGACAATTACGGCAACCAAAATCTGACACAAAAGATGAACTATAATAAAAGATACTAGTGATTTTTCTTTCTCCCATCACAACAGAAAAAGGTAAAACGCAGTCAACATCCACAACAAGCATTATATCCTTAAAACATTTATTTTTTTGTAATAATTTGTCCTTTTTTTCTTTTTGCATAAGTGCAAAATGCACCCAAAACAGCCACCTGAGGGAAGTCTACATCTTTAAATAAAAAAACAAGCAAAGTGTACATTTATAGTACAAAATTCTCTTTTTAAAAAATTGCACAGTTTGTGTATAATATATATATATTCATAATCTCCATTTTAAACAAACTTGAAAGGCTCAGAAAGTAAACAAAATTCACCAAATGAAAAATAAAAACATTTTCCCTAGATTTTAAAGCTGAGGAAACTTGAAACCCTGTTTTCATTTGTGTCCATCATAAATATACATATTTATATGCAAGTCTCTTTCCATATAGTCTCTGTGCTAGTGTTTGACCAGACAATCAAAATTATTGCAAAGTAGTTTAGTTCTACTATAAAACATGGGTTGGGGGTGGGGGATAAAAGCTTCTTTCTGCTGAATGTTCCTCAAGTTATGCAAAGAAAAAAAAACCCTGGTTTTTTTTTTTACACCCCTTTTGACTTTTCTGGAATCCCTGCCTTCCGGATCCGTTTCACAAACTGTGTGCATTCAACATTCCCATAGCTCCAGAGCTCCAGTTTAGCTTTTTTTTTTTTCTCCGCAAGAACACACGTTTCCCTGACTTCTTTTGTTGTTTGTTTTTGTTTGAACTTTACATAGCAGCCCTGTCCAGAAGTGGTGGTCAGCGTCGATATGGGTGGAAGCCCTGTACGTTGTGGTTCTGCCCTCTGCCAAATGCGGTGGCAGCGGGCTGTGGGGCGGCGGCGGGCTGTGCTGTTGGCGCCCCGTATGAGGCCGTCTGCTGGCTGGGGTCTGCGAAGCTGTGGCTGAATGCAGTCAGGTCCTGACCATACCCTGAAATGGAAGGCAGAAGCAGTGGAGAGAAGAGTGTTTAATTCAGTATTTAGGAAGAAACTTAACTACTAAGAAGTGTGCAAGTCAATTCATGGTGCAAAGGAAAAATCCACCCCTTACACTTTTTTTTGTAGGGGGTGGGGCAAAATTCTTTACGATAAAAATCTCAATTAATTTTTTTTGTAAATTGTAGACAAGAGGAATGATGCAATTAATTTTTTTTCCCACTATCATTTTATGTGAAGAACTTATACAAGCGTGAAAGTGGATTTTTCCTCCAGATTTAAACTGTATTCCTTCAATGAGCACTTAGGTGGTGAAAATTGTAATGTAACAATGTTAAAAATGTATACAGACAAATATGGCAATTCCAGCTGCACTTAAAAAGCACAGTCAGCCAGGTTTCATTGAGGAAAATAACGTCTAGATTATTCAGAATGGTCAGTGTACAGTGCTATTCTATTTAGACACTGGATGGCACCATCTCCCTAAAAAACAGTCAAGGGAACCACAGTGACACCATGACAGGGAAACTTATGGGCTTGTAAATGGCTGGTGCAGCCCAAAAACAAGGAGCCACTGACCAAGCCAAAGGGTCTTTATTGATGAAAACACAGACTGGTTTGCTCCCAAACGATGGGCCAACATCTTGCTGGTGACTGGTAATTTCCCCGCCCTGCCAACATCAAGTTAGCATGAGACTTTAAAAATTTCAAAATGTCACAGATAAATACTGATGTAGAGAACATTATCAACAACTGAAATGAACAAACTGAAAGACAAAAGAGAGAAAGAGAAAGAAAGAAAATACTGGGAGATAAAAATACAAACACATTTCTTTTGGGGTGCTTAAATTGCTTGAAGCTCATAACAAATAAATAATAAAAATTAGTTTGAAGAACCAGACGCAGTCCCAACAGGACCACCAGACAGAGGAATCAGAGAGAAATCGAACATTTTACTGGCACTGTGTCCTTCAATAAATCTTCTTTGGTTTCCCACCCCTTTAGCTAAAACATTGAGACAGTACATGGGGGGGAAAAAAACAATGGGTGAATGGACTGCTGATGCATCGAGACAACTGAACCATGAACACATTTTCTGACAATTAGATCATCCTTTTATAATCAGCAAAGCAATGCGGACAGAGAGAGTGGACAAAAAAGGAGACGTGGTTCGTCTTGGTATAGCAAAGCCACAGCTGCTGAGAGATAGACCTCACTTGCTCGGAGCTCAAAATGCCAATTTTCAATGGAAATTTCTTTCAAATCCGCCCCGCCACAAGGCAGTCTGTAGCCATTTTACTATACCAGAGTATACACAGTAATTTGTATGTACATGCAAAATGTACATGCAAAATACTAAACACGGAGCAAAGGAAAGGAGGCAAAGAACCGGGTTGCAGCTCTACGAACACTACAGTACTGAACAAATGCTACTTTGGTGGTTGGAGAAGACAATGCTGGCACCTACCTGCACTATAGCCTCCCTGCTCATCCTGACCATAACTGTGAGAAGGACGCGTTGGTCCGTAGGCAGAAGGATCCTGAGGGTAGTTACCCAAGCCTATCAGGGAGACGAGGAGACCAGGTTGACTGAACCCAGATACTGCTGGCCAACTATTTTGCATACTTCCCTCTTACTAAGCTAACATGGCTTTACAATTCTACTCATTTTCTGGGTCTGCACTATACTTGGTGAGGCATCACTGCCCAGCTTTATCTGGAAGTCAAAACAAAATGATGTGAGTGCGTCAGCTATTTGCTAGCCCGCCTGCCTTTTCTTTTTTTTTTGTGGACATGCCAGCCTGGTCTCATGAAATTTTGTGAAAATGTGCATGATATGCTAAGATGCAATGAGAAAGACGCTTCCCCTTCATGAAAACATGGCCATGATTAAGCAACTGAAAGCCTAGTCAAGTAATGGGGCCACAACCTAATCTTAACATTCCATGTCATAGTCGCAAGCTGCATACGATAGATCAAAACTATTGCACAACAACTGCCATCAATCCATCCATCCCAGCAAGCTGTGAAAGTCAAAAGTAGTAGTTTCAGATAGACTGTCACACGTAATGTGAGCTAAAGTAATAATTTTAAAAATATCTCAGTACATGTCACCACAATAATTGAGTAAAACATTATCACAAAAGCAATGCTATCATCTAATGGGCTTCATCCTGATTTGTTGGCGTGCCAAAGCCATGACTGGTGACTTCTAACGTGGGAAGAAATCCACCAAATGGGCATAGATTTAGAGCCATGTTGTTTCCTACATTAAATAGAAACTGTCATATAGTTAAATTTGATGCAGAGTTTCACAGCGTACTGATGTGGACAGAAGCCTGAGTCAGAGTCGCTCCGCTAAGTGATTGACATTATGCTAAAATAATAAAGGACTCAATGATCATCACTCTACTCTGGACAAAATTGCTTAATTCCATGGAAGCCAGACTTCAAACCCAAGGCATTCTTTTCTTACACATTAGCCAAGGCCACATAATTCAAAAAGGCCCATCCCCTCCTCCTTTCGTCAAATTGGACCCTTTATCCAAAGACGTCAAATTGGACCTTTTATCCAAAGACCAATATTACAATAGTTTATGATTATCTGCTCATTTCACAAGAGCTTTGTGAAGCTGATTGATTATTCAACTAGAACAGAGAGCAGACAATAAATGCAAAAAGCCAGATGGAAGATAAGCATAGCAGAGGACACTTAACATGATGGGCAACGGTCACAACTGACGGTATCACATTTGTTTGGCAGCCAAATACCAGCGAGACAAAAATTCTATATACATTTGTAATATTAGACCCTGATCAGCCAAGCCGCTCATGCGATTGAATGAACGCTCAGATGGTTAGTTTTGATAGTATTTCTGTCTTTCTGGTTGCAGACTCCATTTGTGCTCTCAGCAGGATCTCCAATTTTTAATTTGTGTAGGCATATGGTATATCTCTGGGAAAAGATGCCCTTCAGGCCAGCAGGCATGATGTCCTCTACACTGACACTTCAGTGGCTTCATAAAACATTCGAACATGATAACTGAAAAGAGCTCACTAGTTTGATACCAAGAAGCCATAATCCATGATATCAGCACACTCCATATGAAATGTCTAACAGTCAACCTCCACAAATAGCACGTCTACCAGGAAAAAAAAAAATCTACAAACATCAAACAACAGAGTATTCCAACAACAATCTATGCATTTCCAAGGGAGGGGCAGAGTTCCCATCTCACTGAGGATCATGCAAAGCTCTGATATGGAAAAATGATGTACACCTACTCTGTAGTTTGGACATGCCTAACTCCAGAAGGTTTGTGGGCACAACATTTTCATGCTGGTGATATTCTATGGCGATCATGCCGAGATCAGGAAAAGAAGCCAGCAAAGTCCAAGACAGGGAGGAAGAGGAGGAGAAGGTGTATAATGGCATAATTAAAGGAGGAAATTGAATCAAGTCAAAGGTCGGGCACAGACAAAAGAGGGGCAGAATCCCTTCAGTCAAAACAAAAGAAAAATGCAAAACAAAAAGACATTGCAAGGCAGGATGATCTAATTCAAACCTACCAAGACCTACCAATCTTTTTTTTCTTTTCTTTTCTTTCTTTCTTTTTGTTTTTTTTACCAATCCACAGCCCAGCTGGAAAATCTTGACAGAAATGACTACTGAAGACTCCTGGGCATGGTGGAACTTCAGCAGCATCTTCATGGCAGAGCCAGGGAGGGTTCATGTTTGCAAGAAGCATGTATGCATGTGTAGCTGTTAAAGCTAAATGGTACCAAGAGCGAGCTCCTGCTTGTTTAAGGGTTGTGGTTAAGCCATTTAATGAGCTGTACCTAATAAAATATTCAGGGCTATGGGCAGGGCTGAGGTGAACAAAAATAAATAGGAAAGAAGAGGGCAGCAATCCGCTTTATGCACAAGGCTTCTCTTACCATACTGGCTATAAGGGAAGTCAGGCTGCCCTGTGGGAGCTTTGCTCAAGTCCTGAGTTGGTGTGGTGGCAGGAGCAAAGCCTAACGGTGCAGTTCCTGGAGTGGTGGGCGGAGGAGGAACCTGTGGAGCATACTGGTCTGCTTGGGGTGTCCCAAAACTGTAACCTGTGAAAAAATGTCAAGATAATGACTTGATCCCTGAGCATTACTTTCGGCATCTTTTGTGTGAGAGAGAAAAAAAAAGTTGAAATCAGGCTTCCTCCGCAGCTTCTGGTACTGTAAGACACTAATTTCAAACAAAACATTTTACACATTTTACGTCACTGGCTCAACAGCATCTTGAATGACAAATTGCAAACATAATTAATTGCCTGTATTCATTGATTTGGCAAATATAGCACACATGGGACTGCCTGCCATATAATAGAGCTACAGACATAAATGGTAAAATGGATCTTTGTGGCTTCTTTCTTATCACTGCAATTGTTTATCAAG
>CAESWR010000697.1:68186-85455 GCA_903171835.1 Mullus surmuletus | reverse complement strand
ATTTCCTCATTCCACGTGAAGGCGCACACACATGGAAGCTGTGTGAGTGGGCTGCCATAACAGGCAATCTGGGAATTAAGACAAAACTAAAAAAGAAAAAAAAGAAAAACGTGAAAGGGGCCAACAGCCAATAAAAGAAGCAGGGTGAAAGAGCTAGCAGTGGCCTTTACGCAATCTTTGTTTACATTCCTGCTCCGGCCCCCCTCTCCTCCTCCTTATTGAGCGCCTGCCAATTTCCAGAATCCCCATGGCTGTACGCTTTCTGACATCAGCTCGGCGCTGCACGCTAGGCGCTGGACGCGATTCAAATGCTCCGCAATGCTTCACACTCAAAATGAGCATGTACTACACACTCCACTTGGCTCCGGTCCAAGGCTCAGCACCAACTGCCGATCTTTTTTTCCCCCCCTCCCTCCCGCCCCCCGTCCTGTCCTGTTCCCTCAGTCACACCTTCCCCTTTCCTCTCCCGTGCGATTGCTCCCTCCACTCAACAGGAACACTTTTCATGGGTCTTCCCGTGCCGCCTCGACCTTTGTTTTTTAAGCCTTTTGTTTTCGTGACACAAACGGCACTCATTAACCCTTGTTTGCGTTTGGTTAAGCACAGACCGCTGGGCACACTGGGGGCTGTCTGGGTGTGGTGTAATAAATCCAATGAAAACTGGCTCCACTGACTCAAACCAATAAAGCACATTGCTAAAAGGGGTTCTAACGCACCCTGGATCAGATCAAGCATACCTAAACATGATCATTTTGGGTTCCTGTGCACAGGAAGCTCTTTTTTAAACCCAATTAATGTGACAATAATCCCAATATTTTAGCAAATCGGACAAATAAGCAAATTTGCTGCTCTGAAAATACACATGCGAGCTCATGTGACACGCAAGCCCAACACAGTCGGAGCCTTTCATGCGACCCCGAAGGTGGATCAAAAGGCCTCGATGAAAACTGCCGAGGAATATAAACCCAACCAGCACTTATCAGACAGCTGTATCAGCAGAAAGCCGACGGGCAATCCCAATAAGTGTCGCTCCCAATTGGCTCCCATTCAAGCTACACTTCCTGTAGTCACTAAGAGCCCCCTCCCCCTGCTCACAGTGAGAGAGAGTGTGTGTGTGTGTGTGTGCGTGTGTGAGCAATTTAATGTTTAATGCCAACTCCCCTCCATTCACCCTGATCATGGTGAGTGCCATGAATTTTTAAAGACATCCCTGCTTTACTGTCCATCTGGGCTCCATCTGCCCAGCTGCTGGTGTTTAAGGCCGACAGAGACACAGGAGAGGGAACTTCAAAGGCTCTGCGTGGCCTCCAGACCGTTTCTGGCCCGAGGAGGATATTGTTTATAAAAGGAGAGTGGGGGGGGGGGGGGGGGGNTTATAGGGGGATGTGTATTGCTGCGTTGATAAGGAAAAGATAGTGGCTGGACATCCAATCGGCAGCCAATGGAGACTTAATGAAGATAATTTATCAACGTGGGTGTGGCCTAGTGAAAACAGACCCGCTGACATCACAATATTCTAGAATTTACTCTGGCTAATTTGCTTCTATAAATATAAGGACATCCATGACTTTTACCCATAAAATCAATTTCAAAGGACCTTCAATGGGAGACTCGATTGAGGATATATGATCTAAAGATTTATTTTCATCAAAAAAAAAAATTTAAGTCTCCACTATCTTGGACAAAAAACAAAGAAAAAAATAAATCCTCGGTTTAATCTATCAAATATGACACTTCATGTGAGCCTGGTAGAAACAATTATTGATTGATAGGAATACAGAGGTAATTGCAAAATGTCTTCTCTGTCACACCGAGCACATCGCCTTCTTGATAACACAATCACTTTTATTGATCAAGCAGCCAGTTCAACTTGACAAAAACAGCCAAGACTTGACAGCGTTTGACTGCTGGTTGATGGGAACAGATGCGCGGTGGATGATTGGCCGACTGAGTTACCATTAATGGTGCCACGACCATTTCTTGGAATCAACAATACATGTTAAGTGTGCTGTTGATACGGATATTGGATATAAGGGGCTGGCAGATGTATGGGGGACCTGAAGGTATGATGGAGGGTTGGTACCACTGAAATAACTCCACCAGCAATGCACATCAGTTTCAGTTACAAAAAAACATTTAGAGCATAATTTGATACGTGGACAAATTCTTGGCCTGATATGACTCTGCTGGCAAAGGGGGCTTTACATGTTTTGATTAATCAACTTAAAATAAAAAGACACAGCGTAATCAGACATTTAAACAGACGTTGCCTTCTGGCTGGATTTAGGCTGACCTTTCAGCTGAGAGTGGGGAGAGAGGAAGGTGGCTGGATGATCCATCAGGAATGCTGCTTGGCTATTGGCTGATATATCAGCCCGGGGCAAACCTCACCTAAACGTGATACGTGTGAGGACATTTCCTCATTGACCGGACTTTCGTCTTCAGTAATATTTGGTTCATTGTTTTGTTTTTTCTTTGTGTGGGGGGGCTATTTTATTGGATGCACCCAATCAGACATTTATTTTTACATTTTTTACTATCAGATGTTATTGGATTAATCTACGCAAATCCTGTTACTAGGTTAAAACTCTATTACTCTATTTCTAATTGTCATATTCCCATCAATAGCTTCTATTGTTCCCCTTTCCCGCAGCTATTTCCTCTCTCAGTCTTTTCTCCATTTCCCTTGTCAATGGCGGTTTTGTGAAAGGAAGGTCCACCTCGTCTAGTTTGCCATTTTAAAAACACTCGCCGTCAATCACATGGGATATTACATTATACCGAAAACGTGGCTTTAACGTACAAAAGAAAGAGACAGTTTTCAGTTTGGAAGAGCTCCAACTGCCATCGACTGATAGAGGCGCACAAGGCTTCTGCTGAGGATCTGGGGTTCCAAGTGGCCACATTATCACCCTCCCTCAGGCACATTCCAACAGCCTCCACCCACCTGCCCAAAATAAACTGTACAGCCTTAACCCTTTCCTCCCCACCCAGTACCCTCAGAAAACGCTCAACCTAAACATTAACTTGTGTACTGTATGCAATGAGCTTTTGCTTTGGGCTGTGTGCATACAGAAATTAGGGTTGTAAAAGGCACCTAAAGTGAGCACTATTAGGCTACAACTGTCGAGGCAAAATGTAAACACTTTAGAGTCAGCCAATAAGGACATCGAAATGTATTCATGTTACCCAAGACCTGTTCCAATCACTAATCATAAGAAAGATCCACACAACATCTCTACTTTATGTTCCAGTTGTTTGGGGGGAAAACACGTACTTCGACACAGTGCAGAAGAAGAGACAAGTTGCACATACAGGAGAGAAAATCCTCCGGAGCTTGTGTGGAATGCACACAGCAGCAATAAAACAGCATTTTGCCCTTGAATTAGGTTGTTTTTCTGTTTTGTGTTCTGATGTTTGAATATTCTTGCTGGGTCACCATTCTGTTTTTCTTAAGTCTCAGTCAAATTTTTTGTAATAATTCTTGTAATAATCATTAGCTAGCTAAATAAATGACTTCACAAAACAACTTTGCAGCTGCAGCAAAGAGTAACCTATTCCAAAATGGTCATAGTGAGTGATTTACACAAGGAAAAAAAAACAATGTGAAAACAAGGGGGATTGCATGTAAGGTGGAGGAGGAGAAAAATCAAACATGCCAAATAGAAACTAGAGCTTAAAACAGACTTGGACTAACGTACAGTAATTGGGGAGCGAATCGGCCACCACTGCGGTCACCATCACAGGTAGGTCATCTTTACTTTGCAGACGCAGCACATTCGCAAACACTATTACAATCACCGACCACGGCTGCAATTACGGCCAATCACCATCATCATCCACCAGCTAAATTAGTGCTGTGAGAAGATGACTAAAATGCTGGATCCCCGGTCTAACAAAACACATATTACGCACAAACTGTTATCACGCATTCAACACATCATAGATATATGTGACGACTTGACAGGAGGCAGTTTGTTTTCCACCACGTCCTCCATACTGGTATGACATTGAGTAGGCGTGACATAGGTTTTAATCAACAATGGATTGGGTAACGCTATCTTACCAGCCAAGATACTGGCTGTCTCCATTATATAACTGTCAGTTACTGGAGATTTGAGCTTGCACGTTAAACTGCTGACTGACACGGCATGATAAAAAAAAAAAAAGTATTGTATTTTCTACCTGATGGATGAAAACCACTAACTGTGGAGCGAGACTATCGACTCGTACCATTCTCACAAAGCTGCACAGAGGGGAGGGGTGGACTATTTAGAGAAGCAAAGCATAGGTTTCAAGGGAGTTATATTCTATACGCTCTGTAATTACGAGAAATAAGCCTTAAATTAGAGATTCTGTGGTTGAGTTTAAAAATGAAACGCATTCTGCGTGATTTGTGCGAGTTCATTTGCACTTGATACCTTCGCACATTTTAGAGTACTGTATATATCGGCGCACAATCACACGTAATTTGCAAATTTTTGGGGGTATGAATCACAATCCTGCTTTCTTCTCTAAGATTTTAGTGATGGATGGAACAAAGACGGCGGCTCAAACTGTCAAATGTGTTTTATGGTTTGAAATGTTTCCACAGGCAGAGTGTGTTTGCATTTCAATAGTGGCTGCATGTAAGATTCCTTTGAGTAAAATGGCTGTGGGGATGCCTCACTTTGATCCCCCGTAAAACCCTGACAAGGTTTTAAGTTTCTACATAGAGGCTGAGGCGTGTTTAACGGGTTTTAGCGATAAATTAATTTGGCCTGAAGATATTGTAAATGTCGAACAATGTTGTCGCTTCACTTTTGTGACACACACACACTGTCCATTATTATCGCTTAAATCAAACCATTTTGGAGAGGGATAGACACGGCATGCTAGCAATCTCAATGTTTCCTTTCATAGTAAAAAAGGTCATTATTCTTCTCTTTGGATTTTTATCTCCGTTTGCAGAAGAAACAACCAACACTGTAATGATCCAATTTTCCAAAAATGAGCATTTTAATCTCATTTCATACAGATGCTGGGTGACACAAACTGATACATTTCTTCTTTTTCAGTGATCGTTGTAGGAGATACGGGGCGGGAGAAACGGCAAACAAACTGTGCTTAACAAAGAGTAATTCATGCTTTTTTTTATCAGTAGTGAGTGAACAGTCACTATACTTTGTTTTCTCCGTCTCTCTGTCTTTTTTATCGACAGCAGACCTCCATCTAAACTTAGCTGATGACAGACCTAAATCTCTTCACGTAAACAGTCTGTCTTATTCCTCTGGGGCCTCCCTCATAATATCCAGCCCACTCGCATGTTTACAGTAAACGCCAGCGTGGTAAAGCTGTTAAAATGTACCCCAACCCCCCCATGCAGTCTCCTCTGGCTGCTCTTGGCCTCTTCCAAGACTGGCAATCCCATTCATGACGCACAACTATTTTTCTGTAAAATCTTTTTTGACGGTGCGTGGCTGTCATTTGAGCTTTAAAACAAATCGCAGGCTTTAGCACATGTCTGCTGTCAGGATGTGAGGTGTCAAAGACAAACAGAAAAGCCCAGGATTGAGGTGTATAAACATTTGTCCAGAGGCTGGTGTTAACACCCGGCCAAATGGCTAACCTTAAGTGCAGCTTAGAAGTGATATTTTTCCATATGAGGGGCACCGAGAGCTCGGTGGCCTGCAAACAGCTTTTGAGATTGGTGTGAAATCGCGCCACAGCTGGCTTTGTCCAAATTTATGACTGCTAAACACGAGTCAACATTTCCACACTCGTGAGTGGAGCAGCTGGGAATCATCTCATACCTGTCTGAACTGCTCCTCGTAGGTCCATTCTCCGTGGTCCTGGCCGCCCAGATGGCTGTGCGTGGCATGGGGGGGCAGGATGGCGACGCGGGGCTCGTGGTCGACGCTCGGACGGGGCTTCAGCAGCTGGGAGTGGGGGTGGAGCTGGCGGTGGGGCAGCAGGAGGATGCCTTTCCCGGGCACCACGGCGTTGTGGCCCGTCGGCAGGCCCTCGTCCGCCAGGTCGTCCTCGTAGTCTTCTTCCATCTCGCCTTCAAAGTCCTCCTCGTCCCATTTCTGTTTGCTGTGTGGGCGTTAAAGACATGGCGTTGTTCTAAAAAGCACGTACAAGCAAAGGCCGTAGAAAAAGGTTTGCAAGCACGAATCTTACATCTGCTCCTCCTCGTCTGACCCCATCATGTCTTTGTATTGCTCCTCTCCCTCCTCGTGCTCGTCGTCGTCGCCGTCCTCCTCGCCGCCGCTGCTGCGCTCCGACATGGGGCTGTCCGACACCCTCTGCAGACCGGCCGCCGCCGCACGCATGGCCGCCAGCGCCGCCATCTGGGCCTGCTCCGCCTCTGGGGCTGGACTGCCCATGGGCTCGTCCCCCCCTACGCCTCCACCCGTGCGGACCTGAGTGTGTTGCGTGGCGGCCTGCTGCTGCAGCTGCTGCTCCATCAGCAGCTTGGCCCTCTGCTGCCTGTGCAGGTTCTCCATGACGGCCTGCAGCTTCATCTCTGGGGAAAGCGGCACGGTGGTGAACTGCCTTCCTTCCCCTCCCTCCCCCAGTGAAGGAGCACCAGTCGGGGGGTCGGTCGGGGGATGACGGTTGATCCCTCTACCCGGCAAGCGTGGTTGCAAATCGTATCTGTGACGGAACAGCTAGCAGCTAGCCGGCGCTGCGGAAGCTATGTTTATGTGAAAACGTGGGTCCTCAGGGACAAGTGGAAGAAGGTGGAGTGAGAGGGGGGGACGGCCGGTCAGAGGTCTGATACATGCAGTCAGAGGTTGGCTGCGGTCCTTGAAACAGGGGCCTCTCTCTTGTCTTGATGGTTTATCCCGCTATAGGGGGGAAACCAAGGTTGATGACAGCACAGTTTCACAGCGTTGGCTGGGGCACGAGTAGTGGACAAGAAGGCAGGAGGTCGAGAGTACGCTGAGAGGCTACAAAAACCTGTGGGCGAGAGACAGAAAAGAGTCAGTTAATATAAATGGCCGTGAAAAAAAACATTCCAGTTTTCTATCAGTTCAATTTTTTGGGGGGGGGAGTAAAATGGTTTTCAACAAAACCTGTTACAGTTGAGGAGGGGCAGAGAAAAATGACAGCAATGACTGCAAAACCGTCCCGTCAACTCAAATTACGCATTGCGAAAATGTGACTGCGAAAATTTCACATGCAAAAATGCAAATATGAGCCTGAAATGTATGTGAACCATAAATAGAGTCCTTGAGTTTGTGTCCATTGTGCAACGCAAACGAATTACTCACACAGAAAACACACCAGATAGAACAATGTGACCTCAACAAGAGGAAGTGAAATCTCAGAAAGAACAGCCACTTTATTTACCTGTTTGGCTCAGAGTCAAGATTGGTTTCAGAACACCAACAAGCTGGGCCATGTCAGTAAAGATCATCTCCAGATAGTTAAAACCACCAATAAATATTCAGTCTCCACGTATGACTGGCACAATGTTTCCCCCTCATCAAATATGTTTGGGTTTGCATAGCAGCCGAGTGTGGGTTTTTTTTCTTCTTTTACTTTCAGTATTCAAATAATTAACCATCGCCTGCAGTCACAGCAATACACCAGGTCCAGTTTGGGAGGAAACCTGGTTTTTAGGAGGCCGTCGCACGGATCAGTCAAGCAGAAAAACGAGTTGTGAACCAGCTTGACAGCATGTGGGGAAATATTTCAGGAGAGATTTCGGGTGCAGGTGCTGGACATGCCTCAGCAGCAGTCATGCCAGGATGCCATAGTGACTGTACGCCACCACTCATTCAGCTACACTGACTAAAACACAAACAGACAGCCCGGGTGAAACACCACCTGCTCCACACTTCCAGAAACTTTGGTCTGCATTTGACACAGAGTACTCTCAGGACGACGGCCTGGGTAATGTGTGAGGGGGCTGTGTCAACAAACAAAATAAGCTCAAAAGGCCTTTGATTATTTATTGGATTTCGTCAATCTTTGCCAGTACTTTTTGCCATCTGAAAACCTATCTCACGGAGTTGATGAAAGCACAAGCTGTCATTTCAACAGTTTTAAAATAAGTGCAAAAAAATCCCAAACTAGTATCACCCTGAAACTGAAACACATTAATTCATTCAGCTTATCATGAACAAAATGAACGCCACATAGTTAAGACAAAGTCCGAGACACCTATAACTTACAGCTCGGCCCTGCTTTCAGTCGAGCTCAAATGTGACTGCCACGCTTTACAGCTGTGCATTGCAGTGAGTATATAACCACAAGGGATAATTTATCTTGGGAGGGTCAGGAAAGAGAGTTGTTTTTTTCCGTGTGCGGCCTTATTTGGGTAATTTCTCACTGGAATTGCACAAACAAAAAAAAAAAAGATATCCTACCAGTTTCATGGGAATTATAGGGAAATTATAGTGGTGGGTCCAAGGTCACCTCAAAGGCTGGCGAGTGAAATTCAGTTATGCAACCATTTTACATACCCTTTTTCTCATATGTTATGTTTATACATTAAACAGTGGATAGATGAAGAGAAGGGGGACAACACCTGCAAGCTTCCTAGCAGTCAATTTACACTTATCAAACAAGTCTAACTGGGAGATCAACGTATCAGGGGGGGGAAAAATGATCACACCAAAGTGCCTGGGACTGTCACAAGGGAAACATCGGATGAACAATAACAACATAATCAAAGATTAGTTCCGGAGCCGTCATTTCCAGGAGGCCCTGTTGTGTTACACAGAACAAATGAGTGTCCTGCTGTCACTGCACGCCCTTTCAAATGCTAATTTGCAAGAAACAAAAGCATTAAAAGGTCACGCAAGAAGCTCAATTTGTGAATCTCCCCATCAGGAAGGAGCGACTGTAATTGAGACATGCTGCTATCAAAGACGCTTGCAGCACATTTCAGGGAAAAACAAGAAGACAAACACCCTCGATCTTACTTCGTTCCCTTAGTCTCTCTCAACCTTACATCCAACCAGAAGCGATCAGCAAGCAGTTGACACCCTACGGATCCTCATATAGCTCGATTGGTCAGACACTCTGCCACTAAATTAACCTCAAATGCAGACTTTTTCTTGACAGCACTACAAAAAAATCTTACCTGCCTCACATAACTCTAGCCTCTAAGAGAGAGGTCGGGGTGAAATGCCTGCAAAACATTTCGTGCAGCAATCTGGTGTGTGTGTGAGAGAGTGGGGGGGGTCACCCTATACTAAAGCTTGCTGTATGTTAGAGAAATGTGGCGCAAGGAAATAAGAGCTGTGAAACCTGTGTTTCCTCAGAGGGTGAAGGAAGTGACAACTGACGGAGCAGATGTAGTGAGACAGCCTACAGCTATTCAATATTGATTCATTGCATTCTTCACAGGCGATAGAAGCACAACTGAGCGCCTGCAGTTGTCAGATGGGAGAATGGCACCATTATAGGCTGGATTAAAACATCTTATCTGGCTCGACTGTCCATTTTACTCACTGTAGGTACAGTCAGAAACATGAAGCGGGGGGGGTTGTGGAAAAGACAGCAGGGGAACATTTTTTATTCTATTTTACCAATCTAATCGCTTGAGACATATAAAACGAGACATGTATGAAGAACAAAGCACAAAGCTTTCAGGGAGAGTTGTGATTGTAACCTCAAATGTAAGGTAAGCGTTCTGACAAAACTTGTGTTTTGACCAAAACACACCATCTAGGAATAGAATATGTACAAGGATCGTGAGCTGTAGGCAACAAAGTTCTCTTATTGGAAAAAGCGTATCGGTGTACTCTGTGATTTTGCATTAAGTAAATTACACACGAGTGGCGCAAATGCAGGCGACATTACAGCTGCACCTTGGTCACACGCAAACCAAAAGTAGATGAGACATTTTGTGCACGTCTGAGCGACGAACATCTGTGTCCGCTAGTAGGTCTCCCCCGTCTCTCTCTCGGTCATGTGTCATATATGTAATCTCAAAGACAGAAGTGATTACAACAACGTTCTGTCGACTCTTCCTGTGCAGGGCTAAGGAGAAGTGGTGGCTCCGTTTCATGCCACTCTTCATCATATGCGCCATGATTTCCGACATGCTAGATGGTGCAAATTACGTTGCGCCACCACACATGTTCTGAACGCTTCCCCAAAACGGTCAAAAAGAAGCCTTTTGATATAAGTGCACTACCGGTCACGAGGTGAAGTCACGTTTCAAAAGTTCCTTATTGTGTATCTGTGGGAAAAGCACACTACTTTCTCATGCTATGCTCATGAGAACTGAGCGCAGGCATTTATCTACCCTTCAAGCTGTTCACGTGGCCGTATTCAAATATCAGTGGTACTTTCCTGGTGATCATAGAAAACGCTGCATCTGTGTGGGAGAGTCGAAAAGCCATCAAACGTTTTTTAAGGTTCTCGGACTGCACATGAATCAGAAACGGCATTGCAGATTCACACGATTTATGACAAAAACGACATCTGGAATTCGGGTGTTTTGCAACGAGTTGATGCATCTAAAGCAAACGTTCTCTTCTTTCAAACGGCCGCAGGTTGTCTTAGATATCTCATTCTCACATGCTATGAATAACCAGACCTTGGCTGGGGGTGATAAGGCCTTTAATATCTAAACTATAGCTCGCTGCAAAACCACAGTCTCCTGGTCCAGAGTCCCCTAAAGACCACTCTAGCACGTTGAATCTTTACATTCCTGGCCATGGCCACGATCGAATTTCTGCAGCTCTGAATGGTTTAGAAGCTACATCAACGGCAAAAACAGCAGCTGAGGTTCTGTTCCATCACTCCCAGTAGCCAGGTGAAGGCAAACTAAAGGCTGTAATAGCGGATTTCCTCCAGAATTTCATTGCCAGACTCTGATGAGGGCTTTCGTCCAAGGACAATACAGCCATGATGACTTTCACATGTGATATAAGGATGTAATAATAGGAGAAAAGTCTGGCCGCCTGCTGGTATCTATTTCCACACTACCTTTTTGAATACTTTTGAATACCCTCCCATTTGCTAGACTTACTATCCAGACCAGCATTAAGAACTGCTGATACAACCATGGCATCTACAGCACTTTTCAGACAAAGCACACCAATGTTTATACAAGGCTGCCTAATTTAACACCTTAATTGGCTGAAGGCTTGCCGGGGAAGGTGGCAGGCACCCGTGTGGGGGTGTGGGGAGGAGCCACCCAGGATAAAGTAGAAACGATGAGAGCTAATGGGTTAATCCTCTTTTTTTTTCTAAACCCACATTCGAGAGGTAGAAGATTGCAAGGTCTAAGCAAACAAGGCAGATTGATAAGAAGCAGAGCTAAGGGTCTAATTCCAACGAGATAAAGAGACCCGCATCGCCTCACATACATGCACTTACCACACATGTTCTCCTGCACATGTAAGACCAGGCGCCTGCAGCCTCGTCTGTAGAGCCCCACCACAAAGTCTCACAAATGTCAAGGAATTCTTTGATATTCGTGAGCCGTTTTCAGGAAGTCACCATCAACCAACGGCACAACTCGCACTGTTACACATTCAACACCCGCAAATTGGTTTTGATTGTGGGGGAAAGCTGAGGCGCTCAGAGTACATCATGAGCACGAGGGGGTTTTCCTCACTAGGTAGCTCGATTTCCTCTCAACAAACCATCTTCAACACGATAAAGCTATGTGGTTTGAGATGAACCGGCTGAGGTCCCTGTGAGAGTTGACAGCCGGTATTAGAATGAATCTCTGTCTGTTCTCTCTGACTGAAAAACAGAACCCGACTCTTGAAGTGATAATTCACATGGTTTGTTTTTCATCTCTCTTTCCCAGTATGTCTGTTTTCTTGCCCTATAGGTTTAATACTATTGCGGTGGGTAATGTGACGTTTCCTTTACTTTTAGCGCTTGAATGCTCTTGCTTGTTTTACCGATTAACTGACTGGAAAAGATGTTGACGCACTTTCCTACTTAACAAACTTTACCTGTCTTGCCACATGTTTATTAGCCTGGTGGGGAGGATGCGTTCATGTGTTTAACGGCAAATAATCCAGGATACAATTAACTAGTGGGCTGTTTGCTTTTACAAAAGGGAATATTTAGTTTGCTTCAAGTGGCATTTCAATTCTTCCCTTTAGCTATAGTCCAAGGCGGCGAGCAGTTTGCCTCCTGTTTTCAAGTTTTCAGGTTACTGATATCTTGTAGGGCAAAAGAAGTGTGACAGCAAAGATTTGCCAAACAAATTCCTACAGATTTCTGAAATGAGAATATATTTACCTACACGGGCTGCTTTTGTCACACAGTCTGAATTTCAGGTCAATGACACACTCACTTGGGTTTATTTCCTGATTGGATCTTAGCAGTCACAATGTGTTTCTCTGATTTGTCACAACCCCCATCATGTGCTCACAGTCCCACTAATATCGAGCCATATTTGCCATCCAACAACCCCCAATCTATGCATTCCCACACCATGACGACCTTATAATTGTGTTACTTTTAACTAGAGTTTGCGTAAAGAATAAAGAATTCTCCCTTACTAGATACCGCTCCTACTAGCAACCACCAATGGGAACCACCGTGGTGTACACGAACAATCAAGACATTTACAACTTCAGATATATTGTTTTGCTTTAAAGGCAATAAATTAAAATGGAGAGAAAAATTCAAAGATTTCAAGCTAAGTTTAATCTAAAAACGCAATAAATGTTTCATTAACAATTTATTTCAGGTTAAAAATGTTATGCAACTTATCCTCACTGTTTAAGACCGAAAGGAATTTTCATTAGACAAACAGCGGTTCGCATGTGAAGATATTTAAGAGCAATGGCAAACAGTAGTCATTTATGATCCTTTCTACATGAAAAAAAAAAAAACTATAAAGAAGTCGGTCAGTGGAGCTGGTCTTGATTATGCATCCCGCTTTCACATTCCTAGCAGTATTACCTCGCAAGGCAATAACACAGGCTCCATTGAGCTCCACTGCACCAACAACAAGATCATTGAGGAAGTGTCGCGCAGGCTGGTCACGCACTTTCCACTGACCTCTTCCACCGAGCCACTGAAACACGCCGAGCCAAATCTGATTAGCCCCAGCTATGCCATAAATTAAGTGGGCATATAGCAAAAATAATCTAGTGATCCACTTCTCAGCGGTGAAATCTCTTGCCATCTATGAAACAACTGCATTCAGCTGTGCAAGCAAGTGAGGCTCAAAGTGATTTGTTGTGACCACATGTGGGCTCGCCTATGTCGGATTCCAAGTGTTTCTGCATGATGTTTTTCACTAACAAAGTGAAGACGGCTGAAGGAATATGCCTAGTCTCTTTGCTGGTGATTCTTCTGAGAAGGAAGGTTAATTGCATTCATCTCTTCGATGCTCATGTCTTGAGTATAAGGAGAGAATAAAATTACGACTCTAATTGGATGATTGACTTGCCGGTTGTTTTTTTTGGGGAGGTGGGTGATTTTATTGCTTTATTGTCCTAATTTAAGGTCCAGCTTCCTCTGGAATAGTACAGTTCAAAGCACGCCCAAAGAGGAACTGCTCGTAAGAAGTGAGCCATCATGTGCACCTTCTTGTGGTGATGTCTGATGATTCTTTCACAATAGCGGACAATGAGTGGCAGTAAGGCCACCGGGCGGGGGGGGGACGACAATTATATTTCAACCAGCTCAAAAGCTAGATGTGCATCTCAATCATTTCAAGACATTGCAATGTTATTCCCACCTGTTTGACCATCCCGATCACACTTTTTCTTTCCCCTTAGAGCACATTTGCAAAGATGGTAATTTGCTATATTTAGGTACTTTGCAGTCCATGCAGTCCGTTTCAGTTTAAAAATAATCCCAGAAATGTTGTTTTCTTCTCTCTTTGCATCCAAGCTTCCCATTATTACATGTGCAACCACCCACGCTTGGACCTGCCCATTTATGTTGATAATTGCTAGAGGGAGACAGTTGGTGACCATGAAGATTTGAGCATATCACGCAACAACAGTCACCGCATGCAATATTGATGGACTACGGCAGTGTCCAAAGAGACATTTACAGCTCGATGATCAATGTTTCAGAGGTTCCTCTGCTCTAAGAATAGTGAAAAAAGCAATGCAGCAATTGAAAAAACTTCAAAAAACAAAGGTATTAGGTCAAAGATGGGAGGGAGAACAGTTAGTTCGGCAGTACGGTAGTATTCCTATGAGGCTGCAAAGGGAACATTTGTGTGCACGTTAAACAAACTCTGCGTACAGACATCCGCCCACAGGAAAACATGTACAGAACACTTTTAAAGCCTCCTGTCTGGATAAGGACTTTATATAACCATAAGGGAAGTCATCAGATATGTATCACTAAAACAAACGGTGGAGGGGAGAGAAAAAAAAGCCAGTGCTGATTCAGCTGAAATGTTCCGGCATTTATGTCCACTGACACGCTGGTGGATATTGACCTCGCCATGTTACAAACCTGCCTACAGCTTCACATAGAGACTGTAGCCAACATAAATCTAATGTGATGACGGCTGTAGTGGAGAACGCAGGACATTCTCTGGCAATACTCTGTCAGGTTTTCCTGACAGGTTCTGATGGTGGAACGCAGGGATATTGTCGGTTATTGAATCGGTTTGGTTCAGCGATGATAATTCTGTCCATTCACTGCTTATCGCTGTTCTTCAACATCACCATGACTTCCTTTTATTGAAATGAGGATGTTTTACAACAAACACACGCAACTTCAAAAAACAAAGCTATTAGGAGGGCACATTACCAGAAATTCTAAATGCCAATGTTATATGTACACATTGCACAATTAACCAAACTTTCTTCACTACCAAAGAAAAAGCCTCGTCATGTGATAAAAGGTCTGCAGAAGGCAACCAAATTCCTCACCATTGCAAACTGACTTTGCCATAAAAACAGATTGGGGACGCAGCCTGCATGTTGCGGCTCGCAGAGTTCATTGCACTGCTATTGTAACCCTAGCCTGACGCTATGATGATAGTACATCTAGTGCGGGAGTGGTGGGGTAAGAGGGGGGTTGCATTTTCAACTTCATTTTGAATGGCAGGAACGTCCTAAACTGGATTAACTTGTTGGTTTATATGGTGACAGTGCAATCGTGCCATTGCATTGTGATCTTTAACAATCGCCTCTTTTGTCTGCTGACAGCCGGCAGACAAGTGGAAATCTTAGATAAAGAGCTTTATGTGGCGCAGACGTGCCGAGCAACAAAAAAAGCGGCACTTGTGAACTGAATGGGGATCAGAGTTCCGTGTCCATGCTCTCCTCCATATATTACCCAATATAAACCAGTCACTGCGTCGCCTCGCATGTGAGGTGTATATTTTGGCATGGATCTGATTAAATTAGCTTTTGATTGCTTGGGCAGGCCGCCAGGGCTAGCAGGCGCAAATATGACATGCTCCGCGTTTGATGGACATGTCAGCGTGCTACGGCCGTGTGCTGGTATCCAGGCAGACTAGTACTAGGATAGATCGCGTGGCAGGTACTGAGTCTAGCGTCCCACTGCCAGTCCAGCTGCAGCCTTGGCTGAGGAACAGCGGGGCATCCCAAAAACCTAAGACTCTTCCCTCGCTTGCGATGTAGCTGCGTCACCGTCAGCCCGGCTGGGATTCCCCCCGTGGCTCCAGCCCAAGCAGTGAAGTAACTTGTTCTTTTTTCCCTACGTTTTTTGGCAGGATAACACAGTTAAAGCCCCACGTGGCCCGCACAAGCCCTTCAGAAATGTAGCTTTTGGCACAAGAGCAGCTGAAAGCCAGCCAAGCCGCACATGCTTCCCACTTCTTTAAAAGGCAGAAAACCTTGGCAGACACAACTCTAGCACACTGTGCCGCAACTCATGCTGGTGTGTTACAGCCAGGTGGTTAATTCCTCAAACGCTTTTGTGACGCAATTTAAAGTCTTCCTGCCGAAACCCTATACGCTTAAGCCCTGGAAGATATGAATGTAGTAAAAACCACCCCAACCCTGCATGGAAAGGATTACAGTTTGATTTAGGAAGAAGACAACAAATAGGCGTCAGACCTGTTTGTCTTGTCTGCATATGTTTGACTGTCATTTATTCACAGGTACGAACTAACTTAGTGGCCAACTGCCACCAGGCGCCACTCGCTCAGTCGTGATGCTCGGAGCCAAACAGAGCAGGGGATTTGCATATTACACTCGCGCTGCTTCCAAAATGTTTCCAAATATCCTAGGGGGTTACATTGGCGATCAGTAATAGCAGGTAGCCGATTCCATTCCCTGCTTGTAAACATATGAACAGCAGCGCAGTCAACCTTTGAGTCTCGACACATATATATCTAAAAAAACACTAACTTCAGGCAACCGATGTGGACCCTGGATCAAACAGGGGGTGTACAGGACAAACACAAAGGGTCTTTGTGTGGACCAGAGTCGGTTTCAACACACATCACATCAAACACTTTGATCGAGAAGAGGCCAGAGGGAGCAGTTTGCATGTCAAGAGGAGGAAGGCATCGCAAACACACTCCAGGGAGCGCGCGACCATGCAGGATCAAAACAACAGTACGGCAAACACACATAGCGTCAGAAACCAAAGCTTACAAGGGGACAGACGCGACAAGTGGCCGAGCAGCGCACACTCACAGACACACACGTGTTATGAAAAGAGCGATACCGTGATGTACATCTGATATGACGGCGGGTTCTCACTGACCGGCATGAATAGAATGAGTGAAGATATGCACAATCCTTTGACTCTTTATAAACTGCACAGATAATGGCTAGATTGATGATTAATCCACCCGTACAGAGACTTGACTGCCTGTTTAGATCACCATTTTTCTCACACGATGCATCTTCATTTTCAGAAAATTCAATGATTACTGACTAGCAGGGTTTCTTTTTCTTTTTTTTATTCCATGGAAGGACATCCTCGCTTGGAGATGGGCTCACTTTCTGGGGGGATACTTGCCAATTTTCGTATTTAAATGCCGCTGACAGCGCAAATGTGGCATTGGGCTCATCGCTAGCTGCAGTCCTAAACATACCATTTGTGGTCCATTTGCGCTTTATAATAAGACGGCAAAAATGGCAGTTGGAGGCCGATTAAGAGCCACGTAATTACACGGGTTGGCACGGCGCCCCGGAAAAACATGAGCATCAAGGGAAAAAAAAGTAGAAAACGCATCAGCAGGTCAGCGGCGGCTACACCTCCCTCGGATGGGCGAATGCAAATAAAACTCAACAAGCATCTTTATGTAAACCTGGTTCCATAAGAACGCGTTACTCGTCAGGTCAGTATACATTATGCAAAAGCACCAGGAGGGAGGGAAGGGCTTTTTTTTTTTTTTTTT
>CAESWR010000697.1:43286-55747 GCA_903171835.1 Mullus surmuletus | reverse complement strand
TCCTGAACGTCCTCCAAGGTCAAAGAGGAGGAAAACGCCTCTGCCTCCCATCACTGCACCCAAGCAAACGCCGTCTGCCTCGTCATACGTTGCAGCTGCCGGCAATGGACCGGTCCGAGAAGCAGATCACAGGTCCTCCATGGACCATGTGTCCTCTGGAAGTGTGAGTTCATCTCCACAGGAGTGCAATCGTTTTTCTTTTTATTTGATCCCAATGCACTTACACACACACTAATGGCAGTCTCAGCAGTGTGGATGAAAGCCGCATCCCGTGAGAGCTCTGTGATTGACCACAGCTTTGCACAAGGGAGATGTTTTAAAAGGCAGACATTGCAGACTCGGCCTGAGCAATCATCGATTTACCGGCATTGTTTGGAGTAAAACCCGCCCACATTCTTTAGAGGACGACTGGCGCAACAGTCAACTTGACATCAAACATAAACAAATCTTTTCAAGTGCAAGTTTGACAGCAGGTTTGAGCCAAATAACAAGGTGTAAATGGTGACGATGTTTCCTATCTAAATTGTCTGTTTGCAGGGATCTCCAGATGTTCACCTCTCCTTGTCCAGTCTGGAGGCCCTGCTGCAGTTGGTCACGCAGAAACTGGGGGGGAGGAGGCGGGGCAGCGGTGAAAGACGCGTCCGGTCCGATCACATCCTCGCAAACAAAGACTGTCTGAATGAGAGGAGGATCATCAGACAGCAGACCGGTCGGCGGGTAGATCATGGACATTTCAAGGAGATGTAAGCTCGCTCTGAGAAAAATCTGATTTAGTGAAGAATACTAGAATCGTTCATTTTCATTTTCTCTTGGGTGCAGCCTGAAGTCATCAGCCTCAACACAAATGTCCTTATGTTAGTGTTTTAATGTGACTACCTACAGATTCACAGTGAAGACATCCCACTCTGTGCAATAAAATGGTTGTTCCTGCAAAAAAGATGGGTCTTTATGGTGACCGTAGTTTGGACAAGATAGATTCTGAATACGACAATTGGCTGCAAGTCAGTGTTTGCGGATTTGAAGATACTACAAAAAAGTTGTTTACTATCTCTTTGTTTAACAGTCCATCGTCCTCAGAGACATTGACGAGTGGGCGGAGCGTCAACAGCGAGCAGAGCCTCCCTCTGACGCCAACGCTCATCCTCACCATGACAAAGAAAGACTTCCAACTTCCAGCGTGCTGCGGTGACTCACCAAGAAACGAAAGATGGGACAGTTGTAAAAAATAAATTATGTATTTTTTTGTCTGACATTCACAACACATGTATAACACATTTTCTCTTTACTAGCATGTTTTCAGCATAATAGTGTGCGTCTTACAGTTGACACACAGATACATCAATGTTCAAGTACAACATTCAAGCAACAACACCGTGAAAGTACATTCAGTTTAATTAAATTGCAAAATTTTTACCGATACATTTTAGATTTGGTATCATAAGAGCCTTTTTTGGCAATTTTAGAATAAAATTACTATTATTTTTATACAACATGTTTTGTTTTGGAACAAAACTTTGTCTCATGCCTACAGTGTCTTTACAATCTCCTGATTATATAATGTTAGTGCTTTTTAGTTTATGTGACTTAAACAGGCTGGTCGGAAAGAATTGAGAGAAATATGAATAAAAAGGGTTTGTTGTTACATCTGAGCGAACATGACAATAATTGTCATAATGACAATTACTGTCACAGTCACAGTATGTTTCTTGCTTACATTCATTATTTTATTTATCAGATCTGAAGTTTTTGAATTTGTTTGCCATTAATTTGCATAATCTTGTTTATTTGTTGCAATATTCCTTCATATTTGAAACCAATTTTAAGAGCTGTGCATCAATAATATTAACAAAATATACAGAGAAACAAACTCTATGACCTCAATATTTAAATATCACAATAACAGAAAATACTGTTACTTTTTTTTTTTAAGTGATTCTGTCCCCATTAAATGCACAACATAAAAATAAAAATTCAAAAAAATGTTAACATATAGACAAAATAATTTACAAAACAACACATTGTAGTAGATTATCATTATTTCAGAGGTATTCAATGAAGATTTTATGTAACAAAGAGAGAGATTCTGAATAATCTGAACGCCGTCAAATGTGTTCTGACTAATAAAATCAGTCTGATAAAAACTTGTAACATGAACTGGAGGTAAAATTTCAGTGTGAACAGCATTTTCAGGTTTAAAGTGCAAAATAAGAGTTAGATTGCAAAAGGTCTAATGATTGAGCCCTGAGGAACGCCACTCTTTGTTTTTAAACTTTGATGATATTCTTACTTCGAGGTGATGAGACAGAAGGAAAAGACTGGAGGATTTCATGAGAAAAGTATAAAGCTACTGATGTATCAACGGGTGAACAAGGCACCAAAGCCATATTAGGAAGCATAAACTTTTGGTTCTGTCATCAGAGGAGGCAATGAATCAGATTTACCTCAAAAGTTCATTTCACTTTTGCATTAATGCTCTGTAAATCCTTTCTACTGTCCACTTTTTTTTTTCTTTCACTAACAGACTCCAATACGATAGACTTTCTTATGTTGCATATGAGCGTTGCTACCAGATTTGAGCAACGAAGCATCACAAAAGAACAAAAAGCTGTAGTTGGTCCTTCCAAACCCAGAACCCCCAGCTTGAGTTGCAGCGGTCAGCATCACAGTGGGGTTTCCTGCGTGTTGCTGCTGACTATAAAAAGTGCAGTTGGGTCTTTGCTGCCACTCGCTTCTTCATGCTTCGACCCGCTGGATTTACTCGTCTCTCCCTGAGCGCCGCCGTTGCTCGTGTGCGGGCTGCTTCCGCTGCTGCTCTGGCTGCTCTGCGCTGCCGCCTCTGGCGGAGCTTTGGTCTTTTTTGATTTACCCTCCTTTGGCTTGCTGGCAGCCGACTTCCCTTGCTGCTGCGGGGTGTTGACGGTGGGAGGGGGCTGTGGCTGGGTGGTCGGATGATTGACCCGCACGGGCGGACGCGGCTGGATGCTCTGTGCTGTCCCGTTGCTGATGACCACTTCGGTGAGGCAGTCGTCATCGGTCTGCTCCTTGGCGAAGTTGACGAACACCTATAAAAACCACAAAGTAAGTTGAACATTCTGTAAACATTTTAATCAGCATTTGGGTTTTTATAATACTCCCATCTTCCATTCATCACTTCCTCTCAATTCTCAGTTAGATACAGCGGGTCTCATTATTGGAGCTCCTTACCAGTGTAAATTAATTAAAGAAGCAAACCACAATTTCTTTACTGGATCAATTGAGCATTGTCAATTCATCCACTTCCTCAATATTTAACTTCCTCCTTCCCATTCCTTTAATCAATATATTCATCTTTTGTAATTACGACTTTGTTTTCTTCCCTAGCTCTTCTTTGAATCTGTTTGTGCTATTTAACTTTTTGTTTATGTTGAATGTTTGTCATTTAGGACGGCCACTTGACATGGGTTTTTTTGGTTCCTCCTGCACATTTCTACATCTAACTATGTATTTATTCATTCTTTTCTTAATGTAATGCATGCTTCTGTGACTTTTTATTATCAATCTGTTCTGTGTTGTGTTTTTCTAACTGATGTCCAAAAAAAAATAAATCAAAATAAATAATAAATCAATTATGCTCACCTGGTCCAGGGTGGTCTGAGAGATAGAAAAGTCAATGATGCCCAGCTCCTCATAGTTGTTGGCCAGCACGTCAAAGACACGAGCCAAGCGGCAGGCGTGCGACGGCAGCTGGTACTGCAGCACGTTCTGGTGGCGCTCCTTCAGCTCGATACTCGGGAAAGAATTCTTGATATAGGCATCGACGAGGCACGATTCCTGCTCGGGCTTGGGTTCTCCCAGGCGAAGGATGATGGTGTAGCCGTCACCGAACCTGAATGGACATTATGTCAAATAATCAATGCTGCAGCGGCATCAATTTGAATCAGCGCTGCCTTAAAAATGCAAATAAACGAAAGCATAAACGAAGACAAACCCAAGTAGTTGCAGAACAACACAAAGCATTTCCTCACGATGATACTCTGTTGTGACATACAGCCATGAAACCTGACAGACCTATTGCATATCACCTCGACACTAACTAATCACATGTCTGTATCAGCTACCACTAAATTTGAGCGAACTGGTGATCATTCTTGGTAATGATTAATATAACTTCAGCGGTCCTGATGATGACTCACATGATGCTGCAAATACACTGAGCCAATTACCGTGCAGGTCAACAGTGCAAGCCTTTCTCTGTCTTCTCTTTGGTGATTCCCCTGTTTTTGTCATCCCATGACAGCAGTCCTTATCAAGTGACTAAATCAGCTGCTTTCACAGCAATTTGCAAACACCCTGGCTACATCAAAACAGAGAGGGTCAAGAAGCCAGGCTCTAAAAAAGTAACTTTAGTGCTCAGAAAAACCTGAGGAGGGAGATGGTGTGTGGAGGAGGCAACATATGCAGCTTCAGTGGAAGTAGGAGTGTGTTTGGACATTACCTGTTCTTCAGGTGCTGCACAGATCCAAGACACTGGAACCTGCCGTTAACCATGATGGCCATTCTGGTGCAGAGAGCCTCACATTCCTCCATACTAAACAAGCAGATGTGGATAAAACACACACACATCCAAGCAATGATTATCTCAGTATGAGCCAAAATGAGTGGGCGACATTTGTAGCATCTCTTCTGTCACAGCCGTTATTAATTTCCAGAGCAGCCCCCCCTACCTGTGAGACGTGAGAACCACAGCTCTCCCCTCTTTGGTGACGCTAAGGATGCAGTTCCACAGAAACCTCTTTGCTTTGGGGTCCATTCCAGTGGTGGGTTCATCCTGAAAATATGTAAATGTAGTATTCCGCCCGGATGTTCACATACCGATATACATGTACACAGAGCAACCTAAAATTCAGTTCTCACCAGGAATATAACAGGCGGAGCTCCGATGAGGGAGATGGCTGTGGAGAGTTTCCTCTTGTTGCCTCCGCTGTAGCCACCGGCTTCGCGCTCAGCATACTGGGTGAGTCCCAGCTTCTTCACTCCCCACTGGGCCACCTGAAGGACAGCAAAAGAAGTGCATCGGCGTGACTTTCTGACAAGGGTGCTCTAGGTGAAGCTGCATGTGACCGGCCGCGTTGACAACTTTACAAATGCATCTTTTAAATGAATTTTCAAGCTGATTGTTTTTTAATCATAATTGCAGTTTCGGGGTGAACTGTTCCTTTATAGCACCTTGCTAACAGAGTCTTCTGGCACCCCTCGCAGCCGGGCGTACAGCTCCAGATGTTCCCGGCCTGTCAGCAGGTCGCTGATGGCGTCAAACTGTGGACAGTATCCCATCAGCTGGTGGACTCGCTCCATCTCCGACAGGATACTGAGAAACCATGGAGGGGAGGTCAGTCTTGTAGTTGACGCAGGCTGCAAAGCTACTGTGGCAGTGGGAGAACATCTTTACCTGTGGTGATTGAGGTAGGCCTCTCCAGAGGTGACCGCCGTGTCTCCGGTCAGCATGCGAAATGTAGATGTCTTCCCTGCTCCGTTGACGCCGAGCAGGCCAAAACACTGGCACACACAGACACAACAGCATGATTTCGTATTGTATAAATTGATTGCATCTTGATCCAACGTCAGATGAAATATGACTCTAGGGTTGGCAGTCTGACTGTAGCAAAAGTAGCAATAAAAGCTTTCAGAGCTGTATAATGGTTGTCTCACAGCAGCCGTAATAAATCACAATAGTGGCAGTAAAAGAAGTGCAGATTGGACGCTATCCAGTAATTTATTTGGGCGGAAAACTGAACAGAAAAAACAGAAAAACTAAAACATAACCACAGCTGATATACAATGATATGCAATGCAGATAAGAGCAAAAAATCTGAAATTTATGATGTGGCATTTCGCTGTGTATGTCTGTCACCTCGCCGCGAGGAATCCCCAGGCACAGACGATCCACTGCTGGCTTCTTGCCCGCTTTATAAATCTGCAAAACATAAAGCCCTTTGTTGCAGACATTCAGAGAAACCTGCTTGATTTATGTCTTTATCAAAGACTCTGCATAATAACTTCATGATACACTGGCGGTGAGTGTCTGTGCATGCTTGTGAAACTTAAACGGCAAGTCAAACTCAGAGATTACACATCAAATCTTCTCGAGCTGTGAGGATTGACGTTACCTTGCTCAGGTCTATCAGAGTGAGAATGTCAGCCTCAGCTTTCCCTCTTTTCACCCTCTGTCTCTCCTTGGCCACATCCTCATCTTCTGGACCGAGAAGCTGGACCTCTGGCTCGTTCCACCACGGCCTGAATACACCAAAGCAATGAATCTAGTTTTTAACACTGCAAGTGTGCACCAAGCCATCACAGGTTCAACACAGACAGCTTTTTGTAATACCTGAAGCGGATGAAGAACTTGTACTGCAGTAGTATGGTGAAAATGAAGAAGATAACACCCTCTGCTGCCATTGCAAAGAGGTTCTTCCCAACAAAGTCCCACTGAAGAGGGTGCAAGGTCTGTTTGGCACCTGGAGGAGAAGGAAAAAACCCACAAATAATGCACGTTGTGTTGTAAAGTTGAAGTATTGATACCTCAATCGTACATAACAAGGTCTAACAATACAATTACTATTGCATTAGCTGAAGATGTTTACTGCGTACCCAGTCTCTGAAAGGCATCTGCCATCGCCTGGTTCTTGGCCATGTCAATGAGTCCTCGTCCCAGGCAGAAATGAGGGAAGATGAGGAAAACCTTCTTCAAGATCCGGTTCACCTCATTCAAATGCTGGAGAGAAAAAAAAAGAAATCACCCAGAAATTGTGAATCACTTAACTTTGACTCCAATGAATAACAGAATAATTAATTGAAGTTTTTCAGTTTAAAAGAAGTTGCAGTGAGTGTCACAGATGACGACTGATTTTACACCTCATGTTGTTTGAGATTTGATCATGCTTGTCTCTTCAGATACACACCTCATCCACAAACAGCTCCAAAACAAATGTCGCAATGCTCCCGTTGATTCCGATGAAGAGGTTAATGGAGGTCAGAACAACATATGCCGTGCTGGGGACGCTGAACACAAAGGATGCTGGGTACATCAAGGGGGTGATGGACCACCTAAAATGATTAGATTATCCAATGAGTAAAGAAAGACATTATTTTTGTTAGAGACGATGACCCAACAGGCGCAGATGAACAACACAGTCTTTGTGTAGCAGCAGACACTATGTGGAAGCAATCTGGAAGCTATTTACATTTTAATTGAATGTTTGGAGGTTTATTCAATTCCACCATAAAATCACATTCTGCCTAATGAGATAACTGGAAGACAAGAATTACCGCCTTGCGGTCGTGTGCCTCTGCCAACCAGTCAAATTGATGTTTACATCAATGACTGTCCAGAGGTCATAATATATGTTGTGAAGACTTTATTGGAACTTAGTGGAAAAGGTAACCATCCTGTTCATCACTTACAATCAAAAATGTCTTCTGTAAAGCCACAGTGACCTCAACCATTGACCTCCAGACTCATCCCTGAGTGCACACTCTAGAAAGAACCACAGTGAGACACTGGCAAGCTCCCATTGTGGTGCCTTGAACTTGGCATGCTGCCATCTTGTGGTTTATTGTCCATTTGGCGCTAAATGGGGCCATAATTTGCAAAACAAACACACATGCTGTATTGAGGAAGATTTCAAGCTAGTGTTTGAGACCATAAACCTGTTAGGAAAATGTTTGCAGAGGTAATAAATCCAATGAAAAGGGTTATCCTTCACATTTTGCCAACAGTGGTGTTGCCCCATCCTGCCCATTAAAAAGACTGCAGGCTTCACTCTTGCATTGACATCCACTTGTTTTAAAAAATGCCCTGGGTCGTACCAACTGAAGGACAACCTGAACACACAAATGCCACCACAAATATCACAACATCTCCGCCTTTGTAGGTATGTAGTGACGTCAAAAAAGGGAAAAGGAGGAGAGAAAAAATTGAATGAGGATCTTCAAATGCAAGAAAGGTCAAGATGATGATGAAATTTGCCAGGTTCTGAAATTAATTTGAATCAAGTGCAGCGTGCCGGTGAGAATTATCTCCGGTGGATGAATAAGACTATTATATTAAACTGGATAAAAATAAAAAACAGATCTGCAGACATAGATGCGTAACTGAACATTCAGGGAGCTCAGTTAAGAGGAGTCAAAAATGTTTAGAGCAATAATGTGGACATAGGTCAACTGCGGTCATATATGCACAGAATGGGTTTCGAAACACCATTTTTGGCACATCAAAGTCTTCCAGTTCTGAAGAATTCTCGAGCTTCCTTGCATGCACAACTCTTTCAAAATCTGCATAAGTGCTTTTAAAGTTACATGTAAAAAATGTAGACATTGTTTGCAGAAACTATGTTTTTGCTTGGACGTACCCATAGAGCAGGAGCAGCAGGATAAGAGCCGGCAGGTTGGTCTCTGACACGTATGATTGTTGCTGGAAACTGATGAAGATCAGCACCACCATGGTGGCCGGGACAGTGTAGTTCAGCTGAGAACATGACAAAACGAGGACTGAGCATCACGGCGTACAAGATCTGGTTGCCAGTATTCAACCATAAGAGACTCTGCTCTGATCAAAGAAGGAGCTGCACTGGTGCAAGAAAAAAAAAGGAAGACCGTGCAAGACAGTAATTTACAGCTCTAGAGCATTGAAACAACTGCTAGGTAGCAGATGAGATGGGTCGTAAATTGCCAGGAATGTGTGCTTACACTTATTTGATGCTGCATGAAATCCCATTTGCATTGCAGCAAAAATTGAATCACATTAAACTCCTTCGCTGGAGTGTTTTCACTGAAATAAATGAGGTCCTTATGACAAGCAATAAATGTGGCAGTAAATTACAAGCAGGAATGTTAATTTGATTAGCTCAAAGTATGTAGGTAATATTATAATTTTGATTGCATTTGATGATTTACAGAACTGCCATTTTTACAGTGAGAAGATATGATCGCAATATGCTGCAGATATAAAGTAAGACAAAGGTCATGTTATGTTAAACCTGAGCTTGCAGTCTGTGGCTCTCTGTCAGCCTCAAATGGAAACCAGCAGCAATTGCACCGTCAATGACCGTCAATGAGGAGTTCATCTAACTTTTGAGCAGACCCCGTTCATCTACTTAAGCAAATAAATAAAAAAGTGACCTAACCAAGCCGTCACACGGCATAACAGTATAATGTCCCAGTTTTTTTTCCTTTTGAATAAACACATGTCAGGATGTGGATACTGACCATGTCCCAGGTGAAGTTTGCCAGCCAGTAGAGGATTGGCTTGACCCCACTGACAAACTGCAGGTGTTTGGCTTTGCTGACCCGCTCCTCGATCAGAAACAGAACAAAGCTGGCCGGCACAAAGGACATGGCGAATATCACGCAGATCGACACCAAGACATCAACCGACGTGGTCATCCTGAAAGAGAAACAGACTCAGGTAAAAACAAACATACTGGGCGTATTGGCCGAATCAAACCGCTGTAAAGTGATTTCTCTTTTCATCTGATAGCATCTACGAAAAGGTTTCTATATCATCAAGAATTAAATTGAACAAATGTGACAACATTCCTTCACCTCTACATCGATCACACTCGTTATCTATTCTTTAATTTGATCATTTTCCATGATAAATTAACCTCTCTTGCTGATTTTATCACAGTGAAACATCTTATTATGTGGAGAATCAATTCCCAACGATGCCAATATAATGGCTATAGTTAATACATTTCCAAAACTTTCAAGGCAACATCCCGAACCCTGTGCGAGTGAAAATGAACAGGACTAACATGGCAATTTCGGTGAGCTGCTCCTTGGTGAGGTTGAGCGGGTGATTGTAGGCGGTGATGCCGTATCTCCTCCTCTCGGGACCCGGCGGCAGGCTGGCTCTCAGCAGACCGTTGTTCATCACGTTGACGAATGACACCATGGCGTGCCAGCCCTTGTTATTGTACCACACCTTAAAACACCAGCGAGAAAAAGAGAGATTCTTCACCGTGAAGCATCGAAAGCATCAGTCGTAAATCAAAGCTCAGGCACTTATACTAACCTTGACATTGTCTCGACTGTTCAGGCCTTCGATAACACCTGGTAGTCTGTTTAGGAAATTATCCAGTGAGCTATTCTGTTAAAAACAAAACAAAACAAAACAAAATCCAAAATATTAGACATCACTGCAAGTGTTGAGACAGTGAGTTTCAATAAACCAGCTTGGAACTTCACTGTACCTGTGGAACAGGGTATCGAGTTCTGACTGCCGTGACTGAGTCCTGGACATGCTGAGCCTGAGATAACGTCTGGGTGGCGCGGCCCCCGAGGGAGAAGCCCCCATACCTGCAATGTGGTAATTCTACTTTAAGTAACTTCCTGAGCACAAGAAAAACTCTACAGATACACACAGATACACAGCAAGCACATTTTCTCCAACATACCTGAATTCATTCACCCACTTCTTCGTTTTCAAACTGATGATGACACAGAAACGGAGAATGTGAGAAGGCATTTCTTTTATACAAACATTTTTTTTTTTTATATTTATGCTTCACATGATTGCTGTTTGTAAAATGTCAATGTTTTGCAACCCCAAAGAAACAAATCAAATGCTCTGATGAGACCGGATTAGACGATGGTTATAATTATTCAACAATATACAAGTGAAAGTTTGTATTGTTTCACACCTCTGTATTAGTGACACTATAAAATGAAGGATGCTTTTTCACTTTGACTTTCATTAACAGCGATGGAAAATTAATTTGTATTTGAATTTATCCCCAACAAGTCTGGGATGGAAATGATCCAAAAACCTATTTCAAAACCGCGAGGATATTTCACCTTTTTTTGAGGATTTGAGGGTAGGTCTTCACCAAGTAATCCGAGATGTTAATACTTGTCAGATTTTGGAGGATGTCTCCAGTTAGCCTCTTGATCTAAGAGAAGAAATGCAATTATTCGTTTCAAAAGCAGGATCGTTATACCAGAATAAAAGAGTTCTGCTCTGACGTCACACTCACCTGTGGGGGTGGAATCCCACCCGCACCTTCCGGACAGTCAGGAAGCATCCGGCGGATGTCCTCTGTGCTACACTCGCAGTCGGGTGAGGGTCTCTGCCTGCTCCAGTTGCCTCCACTGAACATCTTCCAGGTGGAGAAGGAGACCTGTGGCCGCATGAATAACGTGCTCTGCCCGATGGTGCAGTCAGAGCTGCTGTGGGGAGACGAGCCAGTGAAGAATGTGATTTATTTATTTATTTTTTATAAATTAAAGATGACGTTAACGGTTGTCTTACGTGCTGTTGTCCTCCTCTTCCTCTCGGTCCATACACTTGGTGCCGAAGCCTGGCTGATCGAGCAGAGCATCCAGCAGGTTCCTCATTGCCAGGTTTCCAGGCGCGTCATTGCTGCATTCATAAGAGTAAGGAAATAATTAAAAATTCATATAATTCATATTTCCGAGGGTCAGATCTACGATAGCTCTAAAAAATTGCTTACCTGAAGAATGTGTACTGCTCTCCATACATCCAGGGCTGGAGCTGCATGGCCGGGTACTTCCCAAACGGGGGTACGATGAGGCTGAAGAGGAGGGCGATCAGCACGAACACAGCGGGTAGAACGATCTGAAGCAGCAACAGCAAAAACAAGGCCTTACTCTAATTATTCATGTACAGAGGTGGACAATAGCAGAGTGCATGTTTTGAGTATCTGTACTTTACTTGAGTATTTGTTTTTTGGATACTTATGACTCTCACTCCACTACATGTGAAAGACAAATATTGTACTTTCGACTCCAAGCTTGTAGTCACTCGTTCCTTTTAGGCTCAGCAGACAAACTCAGCATTTTGTTGCCATGTAGCCAAGTAGTTCAACAGGAGGACGAGTTCTTGAAAGCAGAGTTGTAGTTTGCTCACGTTAATGGACTGAACAATAAACTTGCCACTCCCCAAGTTAATATGTTTTTTTGGGTGGAGATGTATAAATAAAAAATCTGAATGACAAATAGCTGTCTTTATTATTTTCAATTGCACTTTTTATGCTGAAGTTTTCACAGGTGTTTCTATAGACTTTTTGTAGAAGAGGGGTTTTACATGCAAGTCAGTACATCGTTACCACAAGTATCAATATTATATACTCAAGTACTGGAGTTGAGTACTTTGTCCACTATGCACATGTTGTTGTGCACAGGAATGTCGTGGATGGCTGCTGCTGGTGTTTGTCGTCACCTGAGCGAAGAAGCCCCTGTGGCTCCTGCGAGCGTACATCCAGCGTTTGACAAAGAGGGCTCTCAGCTGCTGCCAGGTCAGCCACCATCCGGTCAGGGTGGGCCCGCCTTCGCTGTCTCCACTCAGCAGGTCTGTCTCCTGAGGTTCTGTGGGCAGGAAAGCACGGTGCTGGAGTTATTCATCACAGGCTCACTGCTGTACTGTGAATTGTGTTTGGACGCTAAATGTAGGCGGAAACACATTA
>CAESWR010000697.1:19065-40096 GCA_903171835.1 Mullus surmuletus | reverse complement strand
GCCAAACCCAAAGGCCACTGGAGACAGGAAACTCTGATGGAGGAAGACAGAGAAGATTTTTTAACTAATTTGGATAGTGCTGGGCATGGATTCAGATTTTCCAGATCAATTCGATGTTACAAGGTCCCAATTGAATCAAGATTCGATTCCATATCGATTCAGTCAGGGATATTTCAGTTAAAACAATGCTGTAAACAGAACCTTTTGACCTGGTACATTATCAAAAATTGTGCTTACATTAAGAATTAAACCAAAACCAGTTACATTAATCATGTTTTATTCAAACATGACCACCTGACAACACAAAATGATTTGGCAGGTTGCACAGGTTTCTTCTCTGCTTGTCCAAAGAAGAAAAAAAACTACTGAGGTTAAAAGATCGATTTTTGGATTGTTTTCCATTTAAATGGAAATTGATTAAAATTGATTTTTTTTTTTAAACCTAGCACTAAAATTGGACACTCACAGCAAAGACTTTGTGAGTGGTGTTGAGGCGGTCTCTCCAGGCCACACACAGCACATACGGCAAGTAGAGGCCAAAGTATATGAGCCCCCCACAGGCAGCAGCCAGGTTGGCCTTGGAGAAGAACGTGCTGATAAGGAAGCACTGCATGATGGTGGCGGTGGCAAACGCCATCAGGAAGAAGAACACGACGGTTGGGTCGCTGTACGGCAGGATGTCGCCCCACTAGCCAGAGAGGAGAGAAGAACATGAAAGTTCAGACGCTGTAAAAGACCTTCGAATTCAACATCTGTGCTTCTCCATCTCCGCTCTGATGACTTTCAAGGGATAGTTTAGATTTTTTGACATGAAGACATGAACCAATATGTGTTCACACAAGTAATCCATTTGCATCACGAATTCTCAGCCACAAAAAAGTCCGACCTCACAATCACCCTGCACTGCCTTCCCTCACTTCATATCAGTGGGCGCAACTTTCCATCAGCTGAAGGAGGGAGGGGGTGGAAGGAGACCGCTGCGACACGATAGAGAAGATGCGTCGCAGGGGTCTTTGTCCAAGCATGTAAACGCCGTGAAACAGCTGCGAGGTTGGACTTTTTTTACAGTCAGGAATTCGTGATGCAAATGGATTACTCTTTTGAGCGCATATTGTTTAGCAAAGCGCTTTATTCATGTGACCCCAGCAACTAGACAGAACTACTTTCTGCACCAAAAAAGGGCCGGAACTCCACTCACGAGGTGCAGTGGGGGAAAAACCACTGCTGATGAACGACACTGATGGTGAGGATCTAGTACAACTTCATGTCAAAAAAAATCCCGAACCATCCCTTTAACTAGTAGCAAGCAGGTCACTTGCCTTCAGCAGGGCGATGAGTAGCACCGCAGACAGCAGGAAAGGAACAATGCTGCTGATGAACCAGCTGACCCAGAGCGTCCACGTGCCCAGACCCATAATCCTCATGGTCTCTTTCAGCCTGGCTTCCTTCTCGTACACCACGCCCTTGATGATCATGGCCACGGAGTAGATCCACGCCAGGGTCATGAAGAGCGGAAGGGAGCGGTTTAACACTCGTAGGAATCTATGGGACATAAAGTGCAAACGATGACACAGACATTAATAAGAAACAATCCAATCGGGGTATATAAAGGTAATTTCAATACCTTTTTAAGAGTTTTTCCAAGACCTTGTTGATATTTTTAATACCTCACCGCCACTTCAAGCTATAACCATTTCCATCAGGGACACCTTTAACTTGACAGTTATAGTTTACAATAAAGACTATAAACCACTATCGTACAACAGAATTCAAATAATCCCGAATTTCTGAATCCCAATTTACGAATGCACCCATAATAGTCTAGTTTTTTATGCTGCCGGTTCAACTTTTTTTTAAATAAATAAATAAACACACACTTTTACAATGGTTTTTTTAACTCAAACTCTATGACAGCTAATTCAGAGAAACAGCTCCAAAAATGTAATCATAGTGGTGAGAAGACTTGTAAAATGTAGATGATGACAGATTTTCTCCCTTGTTTTACTCGTACTCATATGATTTCTAGTATTTTATAAAGGGTAACATATTTTCTCTAATAAGCACACCATTTGCAGCAATATATTGAATAATTAGGACAACCTATCACTTACACGTCGTCCACATAGCAGGGGTACGGCATCTGCTGAACGTAGATGCCAGTTGTTGATCGGATCCCAGTCAGAACGTGCGTCACTGCCTTCTCCACCAGGTCCTGGACGTACACGAAGCCGCCCCAGATGTAGCGCATGTCGCTGAACGGGTCTGCAGCCGGACCAGGATCCCAGAACCTGAGGGAAAACATTGCAGTCTCAACTTCTTTCATGTTTACGTTCTGTTCGACGATGAAATTGTGAAAGCTGAGAAACCTTCAGACTAGTAACTCAATCTGCATGAGTTTGTGGAGGAGGCTTGAGATTAAACACTATTTTATTACTTAATCCTTAAGACTTCCTGGGGACGATTTTCGTCCGGACCACTTTCAAGCTATTTTGGCCGTGTTGGATGAATATTTCAATTTTATATCAATTGTCTTTAAAACGGGGCGTCTACAATTAGAACTAACTAGGACCTAATAAGAGAATTTGCTATAAAAATCTGTCACTGCAGAAAAAATAAGAATGCCTCAATGTTGCTGCTAATCACCGACCCATCTGAGGCTCTAATAATAATTAAATGCTCCTTGAACTGCATCTTATGGAAATTACTTGACTTTTTGTGAGGTCAAATAAGATTTGTTTTTAGGGAGGAGACATTTTTCATCCTGAGGGACAATTGAGAAAGTTTTTTTAAGGAACTCTTGTGGGTTGAAGCAAAACTGGAGCTGTCTTCTCTCAATAACTCAAAGGAGCAGTGGGATATCAGCTGGATGTGACGGGACGTCCTCTGTACCTGTCTTTGATCTTATTGGTGCGGGTGACATCATCAATGTCCATTCGGATCTTGTAGCTAACGTGGGGCGGCAGCTCCTGGGACGAGGAGTTTGGAAGCATGAAAACCACACCTGCCCAGAACTGCCTGTCCTCCAGTAGCTCCAAAGCCCTGTTGATGAGCTGGCCCTCAGTCTCTAAGCCCTCCAGTTTGTCCAGGGAGAAACACTGCAGGAGGAGACAGAAAACGTGTGATTATTGCAATTTTCACCCTGTAGAGGAGGTGTGGGGGAGAAAAAAAAAAAAAAAAGAGGAAACCTCGGTGATTTGCGCAAGAGTGGTGATGGTGTGGGTGATGTCGTTATAGACGTCCAGCCAGGTCGGAGGTGCTTCGGGCCTCCAAGGTGCACCCGGCGAGGGTGTGGACAGGAAACGTGCGATCCGCGAAGCCGTCCAAGACGTGTTCTCCAGGCGCATGTTGACCAGCACGGCCACCTCAGGCCGCCGCAGCAAATCCTGACACATTGATTTCAGTTTAGTAGCGCTCACATACACCATTCTGCATACTACATAGCACATAAACACCGTCTAATGTGATAAAATGGTGGCTGATGGGTCTGACCTGCAGCAGCTGGATCTCCACACTGTTCTCCATGAAGTTCTTGATTTGGGGGCCCACCTCCATCCAGGCCTCATTCAGCTCCTGGAGGATCTGCAGGTCCTGGAAAGTCTGATTCAGCTTCAACAGACAGAATTCTTTGTTAGTAGGGGTGTCCCAATACAACCTTTTCACTTCCGATACAATACCGAAATTGCAGCCTTGAGTATTGGCCGATACCAATATCGCTACTTTTTTTTACTTATCTTGTAGTACGGAATGTTAGAAAAGGCTTGATCAAGCAACATTCCGTACTGGAAGATAAGTAAAAAATGTATCGTTATTGGTATCGGCCAATACTCAAAGCTGCAATTTCGGTATTGTATCGGAAGTGAAAAGGTTGTATTGGGACACCATTCCGTACTAAACACAGAACAATAGTCAGCAACTGTGGCTATGAGAAAAACGGACCCATTTTTTATTAACCAATGGCTTCCATACATTTTAACTTTAAACATAATAATATTCTACATAGAAGTGCTGGAGTGGAGTCTGGAATGGACTGCTTGTATCGGAGTGCTTATAACAGAGATTTTAGATGGAGGCCGATACAATCCGATACCCGTTTTTTTTTTTTTGCTGACATCTGACCGATATTAATATCGGACACACCTAATTGTTGGCTTAAACAGCGTCATTTACTTAATTACAAGGGATGTAAAGCGAGTTATGGTTTTGCCATTTGTGTATCATCAGCAAACACCCAGATAAGTTGCTTTGGTGGTGAGAACTTGTTCAGTAGATGCACAGCATCATCTGTTTGCTTGTACCTCTTTCATGACTTGTTGGACCGCAGGGGTGTTTGGCGTGTACAGCAGCTTTCCGATGAACAGAGGTTTGATGCCTCTCCAAACAATACGTGACAGAGGGTTTGACTCCAGACCTTGAATCAAACTTTTGCAAAATGGAGCTGCAGGGAGAGGAGAACAGTTTAGGAAGGACTCGCGGTCCGGCTGGATCTCAGAAGCTAAAATAGAAGTAGTCTGTGGAGCACAACTTACTGGTGCTGTTGTCACTGTCGAGGTCGGTGTCCTCTGTTCCGTTTTTCCCCAAGAACGACTTGATGTCGTTGTCCTCGTACCAGTTGAGCGAGGGGATTCGCTCACCGCCGGCCTCAGGGTGGCCGCACATGATCCTCGAGAACGCCCTGAAACTCTGCAAAGGCACCGCCGTCCGATTCTCCGGAGACAGGAGTCGGAGTGCGGCGCTCATCTCTGTGAAGCTGGAGAGAGACGAGAACTGAGGGAAGGACAGAGGAAGTGATGGCGGAGGAAGCACAGAGGAGGGGAGAAACGCAGCGTTAGATCATGTGTGAAAATACTGTCAGTGAGTAGGATTAACTGAATAAGAGCTGACATGCAGGTACATCTCAACTCATTGGAATATCATAGAAAAGTGTATCTATGTCAGTAATTGATCACCTAAAACTTTGTGTCTCAATTTCAAAAAGTATTCTTTAATATGGAAATGTTGGCGTCTGAAAGTACGTCCATCTAAATGCACTGACTACTTGGTTGGGGATTTCGTACTTGAACTACTGGAAGTGGACTTTTCCATGATATTCTAACTCATTGAGATGCACCTATAGCTACAGTTAAAAGCTGTTATCAATTTGATTTTACAGCTTCAATGAGACTAAAACGGTGTGTGCTCTTACATTGTCCATGATGAGAGCCAGCTCCTGGGTGACCGAGGTGACCGCTTGGCTCAGGACTCGGAGGTCGCCGGCATTCGCCATCAGCCGGTCCCTCTGACAGGGCGGGGACGACACATCGTACCAAATGAATGTCGCGTCTCCAAAGAAAAAATAAAACTGCGAATCCACTAGCGATTCCTACCGTGAAGAACTTGGTGAAGTCGAGCTGCGACAGAAAGAGGCGCTCGGCCTCCTGCAGGACGTCAGCCGGGAGGTTACAGAGCTGCGTCTGGAGATCGCTCATGGCCGCTTCTCCTCCGTCCACCGTGAGGAACTGTCCCAGCATGCTCATGTTGCAAACGATGTCCTTTAGCTGCAGCTGAGCTCCAGCCACGGCAATCTGAGCGGGACAGATTTTTGTTGGAACATGAAAATCAATGCAAATGTGTTTTGCCTTTTGGTCAGCCAGCGAATCAGATCTTCACGTGATTATTCCGGAGTTTTCCATGTTTCGATCAAAAAAGCCAATAACTCACCTGGAAATTAAGACGAGCCTTCAGCAGCTGATCCACGGTGGCAGGCGGCAGACTCGCGTTGGTCAGGAGGAAGGTGGAGAACGTCTCATTGGCTCTCAGGTATTCCTCTACTGGGAGATCTGGGGAGGAACACAAGCGCATATTATTCTCCCAGGTGATGCCCAAACTTTTGCACAAACAGCACATTTTCCCCCCCCTGGAAAGCCAAAGTACAGAGCGACTCTGTCAATAAAAGTACTATTTGCCTCAGAAAAGCACAGCGTTACCATGAGTATCAGCGGGTTTTCAGACGGCTGTTGGACCATTAAAATGGAACCTGCTTGCTTTCATTCAAACAATTGTTAGCCCAGTAATTCAATCCGCCCGCAGTGCAGAGAGCTGAAGCGGCCGCTCAGTGGCGCCTTCACATTCAGCTCAGCGGCACTCAATGGCCACATTCAAATGGTCACTCGACACCTGCTGCTGTAACTCTCAAGACAAGACTGGGAACAGTGCTAGCTGGGGCGGGGGGGGGGAGTAAATACACCGTAGTTGTTGATGGCCTGTAAAGCTATTACCTATCTACATCCACCCACTTCCATTTGATATTTCTTTTTTGTTGTTTTCTAGAGACCCACTGACATGACAAATAAAGTGTCTTTGTTATCAGTTTGACAGTTTGAGGTTCACACATCCGAGGTCTGTGGTAATCGTGTCTTTGTGAGCTCAGCCACACAATGACTTTGTTCACACACTACAACCACACTGACAGAAGCTTTGCTGGCTTCCTCCAATATGCATCGTTTATCCTGTTTATTTGAAAGCAGACTACAAGAAACACTCTGTTTTGTCTGCCATGCTAGCTTATTATTAGTTATCTGGGGAAATCAAACAATAGTTTCTGGCTGGCGGTTGCTTTTTTGCTGCTGCTACGGAATTTTATCCACCTGTGTGTTTCAAGATTGGCAAACTCTCCTCATATCAGTGTTAGAGCATGTTCAAACAAGTACTTGGCCATGCTGCAGGTCGCTCCCCCAGCCTGCGGACACTCTCCATCAGGTTCTCAAAACCAGAGAAGCTCTGGTTTCCGCTGTAGGACAGGACCGTCTGCGCGTCCACAAAGAGCCGAGAAAGTCTGCGCGGGAACATAGAGAGGGGTTTTTAGTGTGGCACGCACGTACAATTATTCACTCACTTGCCAGATAAACCAGTGCATCTGTATCCTACAAACAAGAGCCCTTGAGGAAACTCCACCGGCCCCGTCAGCCGTCCGGACCCCCAGTCTACCTACATGGAGTTGTCAAAGTTGCCAATCTGGCCCGGTGTCTCCCCAGGTGTCGGGCTGTGAAAGCAGGGATTGTTGATGTTGCAGATAATGCCTTGAATCCAGGGAAGGGTGCCTGCCGAGGGCAAGGCCTTGTTTGGGAAGTGACCTGTAAGCAAAAGGGGAAACAAACACACAAAGTTTAGCAGATTGGATTAGTGGAGAATATTAAACAATGAAAACACTGTGTCGGTGATCTGAGATGCAATCGACAGGCTCTGGGGGGAACAATAATTCCACACAAAATGTATTTTGGGTCCAATTGCTATTGAATAATACTGCTATCACATCCTCAACCCAACGCATGCTCTTTATAATCAATAATGACATAAATAAAAATAGTGAGCATCATGCGGTATCTGTAGAAAGTCTCTGTGAGACTAATGCTACTGCTGAACTTCCAAACAGGTCAAACACAAGGCAGGTTAGCACAACAAACTGTGCGTGTAAGTGAGTATGTGGCACAAGAATCGTTCTCATTGAGCTAATCCTCTTTAGGTCGCTGGCAGACGGCCGTCTTTCAGGCCCGCGAATCTGTTTCTGTTTCAAACCGCTTGATTACGCGATACTTACATTGGCTCTGTTTGTATGGAGGGTGTGAATGACGAACAGAAATGAGTATGACAAAGAGGAAGAGCGGCCAGAGGAGCTCGATGATCAGCTGGATCTACAGGGGGAGGAGAATGACAGGTGCATCAGACAATCTATCCCTCATTAAACGCTACCAGAAAGCTCGTAACAATAACTTCTCTCATATTAGAAATAATACTGGAGTTGTGGAGGCTGGAGGCTCTTATTTTGTGAAAAATCAGTTTCCTCTCAGAATCTATGTCTGACCGTGATAAGGGAATGCCACACCTTGTTCCTCCTGCGGTAAGTGATGTTCTTCCAGAGCAGGAGGTAGAGCTGCCTGAAAATCCCCATCACTCTCAGCAGCTATCCGGCCATGATGGCATGCTGCGTAAAAACAAACCAAGGTGACAGAAACAAAGGCTTGACATTTCCCCTGATTTTTTTCCCCGTTGGGTCATCGTTGGTTTTGTCTTGCAGCTTTCCGACAGACTTGGAAACTTCAACAAGCTTCATCGGCAAACAGCAACCGGAAAACTTCAATCCCAGGACACTACACGAGGATCATCATTTATTGGAAAACCAACTTATTTTTAAATGCAGGTTGCCTTTGTGTTATCTCCTCAAGTCTGGCAATCCCCTGCTTCATCCTGAAATCCTCCTGATCCCAGCAGCTTACCGGTGTCCCTCAGGGACTTTTGCTGTGTGGACGCCTGCAGAAGATGCCATCTTTCCTTGTGTTTGTTTGGCTGTCAATCAATTGAATCAGCTGATTTGTTTAGCAAAGCATAGATGATGATTCCTCACATAAACAGTCTAACAAATGTGATGGCATTCCAGCTTTCCTTTGGGACTCAGTTAACCATCAAGGGATGATACAAACATCTGCTATCATATGCAGTTTATTATTATTATTGTTATTGTTATTGAAAACTACGGCAAGCAAAGAGTGTAAACATTTAGCCACCGGTGTTTAGCAGCTTCCTCTTCCTAGCATGCAACACACGGATGCTACTAGCAGATGCAGACATTTTTAAAGCAAACAGAAACATCATTAAAAAAAAAACACAAAAAAACTCGCACAACTTTTGTTAATTATTACCTTTTTGAATTAGCGGCGATAAAGTCATTCACGGTTTGGGAAACACGGACAGTCGGCACCTTGTCATTGACTCTACATTTCCCCAGTGCTCCGGACTGATACGTAACGTGAATAGGAGCCTGCGAACGCGCGGCGCTGATTGGTCGACGCGCAGTGGGGAGGCGGGAGCGCAGAGCCGCTGAGAGAGCTGATTCGTCGACGCCAATGTTTTGGGGGGAAAGCGGAGAGCTGATTGGCTGAGCGGCAGGGCAGGCGTTTGACAAGCTCACAAGTCTCCGGTAACGCTTTTAAAATATTCATGTCAAGAGAATTATTTGTTTTACGATTGCAATTACATTTCGTGTCTTAAAATGGTACGACCTATCAGAATATTTATATTTTATATAGATTATATTATATTATAAAAGACAAGCCCCGCCCCCCCTCGGTGAAGCGGGTCCTAAAATAGAAAAAAGTGGAGAATTATTATTATATTATTTTTTTTAAATGCAGCCACAAATGCATCAGAGAATCTAATCTTCCTACGATTATTAATTAATTATTCAAAACCCGTGTTGTGCATTAGAAGTGCTTTGCTTGCACACGACCATTTGGACCAAACTGAAGTCAATAATCAAGCTTATATTCTATCAAATTATTGTAACCGCCTTTGATGTAGTGGTTCGAGACATCGAGGTCCCCTTCAAATCCTGCTCAAGCCCTGCTTTTCCCCCCCCATAGCATTAGAATGATGGGTCCTTCAGAGGATGCATCCTATTAATGTCCCATCCTCCAAAGGATGCAGCCGTCAGACGCCAATGACAGTCAATGATAGGGCTCAGTTACTAATGAATGCTTGTATCAGTCTGTAGCCTACTGGTTAGTAACCCAGGCCCATACAAAAAAAATGTTGCGGAATTTTCTGGTTATGGTCACTATAAAACTATCATTAAAGTTATATTATCCATCTCCAAACAAGTAGCTTTAATCAGACAATATTTGTATAAAAGGATAAAAGGCAATAAAGAACATCAGAATGATATCTTACGGATCAATTTAATGAACATCCAAAGACAGCAGACTTTTAAAAATATACAAAACTCTCTATCAAATAAGGCAGTTATCTTTAAATGTGCATGAATGCTCCTCGCCAGGCACAGTCAGGGAAGCATTGTATGAGTGGACCAGAGCACTGAAAAGTCTTCTTTGAAGCTTATGAGTGACACTTGGTTCGTACAGGACGTACGTGCGGGACTGGAGGTACATCATTAATTCAATCTGGTTTATCCTGTGAGCACTTTTCTGGTCAGGCAGACTGGCAGCATGCGCGGAACTGGAAGACCAAAAACGCCTCAAAAACGTTTCCCCACCGTGTAAGTTAAAGATGTCAAAAAAATATCAGGCTTATGCATCTCAGCTAACACCGCAATTGTTAAATATCTGATAAATAGAATTCCAGAGCTACTATCTATCAACGTACTTAAAAATGTGTTGTTGTTTTTTTTAAACACAACATTCCATTGTAGTTTAAATCTTAAAAATATATATCTAGACAAATTTGTTGTATTCAGTGGTATGACAACAGCTTATGATGTGCTGTATGACATTTGCATAATATTTACGTTTGGCAAAAGTTCATGTAGCTTGAACACTGTGCGGGATGAAGTTCCGGTGACAGCAGGGAGCACTCAAAGAAACACTGGCTGCTCTTGTCCAGTTAAGAGCCGATACGTAGACGCTGGCATGGTCTTCAAGTGAATCTGTGAAGAGAGGAAAAAGATGGCATGATCAGCTTACGTATATTTTCTAGACGTAGACCTAGTGAGTTTAGTTGAATAAAATGTGTAAACTCACCTCTCCGACTGCATTTGTCAGGATCTGGATGATCTTTTCATGCGGCGTGGCGACAACGCTCTGACCGTTAATTTCAATGATGCGGTGACCAACTCTGATGCCTCCTCTCTCTGCTATTCCACCTCGCATCAGACTGCAGATCTGCACGAGACACAGGAAATGTTAAGACTTCTTAACAGATAGATATGTTAAATATGCTGGAAAGCTCTCTGATAAACTCATACATAGACCTTGAGTTTAGTTTTTCTATCTCCAGATTCCATTCTGTATTCTACCTTGTTGTGTTGAATATGCTTTAAACATGATGAAAATGCATATTAACTTACAATGCCATCTTCAACACTGAAGCCCAGTTGAAATTTAGGATCTGGTCTCTTGATGATTGCCATGGTAACCGGAGGGCAGTGGACGATGCTGAGTTTCACGTACTTTTGGCTTTTCAGGTCCTGAGATAGAAAAAGTATGAGGATTATTTCATGTATTGACAGGATACTTTTCATGATTCATCTTTAGTTTCCATATGAACCTGGAGGATCCTGGGCGGCAAAACCGCATAACAACCGGTGAAGTGCTACATGCTGAGCAAAACAATACACGTCACTAGTGTTCTGCATTGAGATGAAAATATTCCAAAGGCTTATAAATAACTGAATAGATCAATAGAACTGAATAGGGAGCAGCAGCATCAAATATTGGCCTGCAACATCCCCAGTTGCTCTCAAAAACCCATTTGATGCACTTTCAAGGCCACACTGATTCATGCTGCATAGAAGCACAGTGCCATCTAGTGCATCCTAAGGACGCTACATCTACAAAGAAGAGGGAGCTGATAAGAACACATGACTGATACAGGTTGTGCAAGTGCCTAAAGGAACATTACAAATCCAAATGTAAAAGTAATAGTATGTTATTTAGATTTCTCACCCGGATGATGTTTTGGCAGGTGCTGATGGGCAAACCCACCATGCTGGTGCCGTTGACAGACATGATGCGATCCCCGATGCTGAGGTCGCCGCAGCGCTCGGCGGGGCCGCCGTGGAGGAGGTTGGCCACCACCACGGTGGGGAGGATGGAGCCCCAGCCCGACTCCACCACCGCCAGACCCAAGATCTCTCCAGGAGGCTTGGTGATGACCACCTAAAAGCACAGAGCCAACAAGGGCCACTTTATAACAAACCTGCGACTTCACTTCTGTCAAAGGCTGCTGAGTGCTTGCACGCATTCACTGTAGTGATCAGTACAATTAACAAAACCACGCACAGCTCCGACGAGTGTCTTGTCTTTGCCGGCCTCACCGGATGCCGTACTGCTCGGAGATCGTTGCTGTGTTCCGGCACCCGGAGATTTATGACACCTTGGCGGAGTTTCGCCGGACCGAGTAGCAACATAGAGCATCATGCGTGACGGTGACAAAGTGAGTCGCTCCTAAACGCTCATATTATCTATTATTGGAGCCATTTAAAAATGGATTTACCGGAGTGACGTCATAATTCCTGTTATTGGGCCGATGATTCCCGGTCTGGTAATCATCGTGTATCCCTAATTCACTGTCAAACCGAGGAAATGAAAGGCACCATGTGACTTGAGAGCCACTCTGCCCACCTCTCGGATGTTCTGGGAGTCAGAGAAGTGGGCCAGGTCTCCATTGTAGAGCTCCTGACTCTCCAGGTAGTCGCTGTATTCTCCGGGCCTCAAATCGCTGGCCTTGATGCCGTTGGCCTGAAGGAACTGCTGGTAGGCCACTCCGAACGCCTGTCCGATGGCCTGAGCGATGACCTGAGCCTGCGCACAGGAGAAGATGTATGGGGGGGAAAAAAAAGACTTTATAGTTGTTGAAACTTGCAAAAAACGTTGGAAAATAGAGCACAGAGTTCCCAACTTCCCTGCACAAGGTGCTCCACTTCTTCCCACTGTGACATGACATATTTGTTACATTCACTCCCTGTCACCCAACACAAATCTGATTTCAAAATAATAAATGAGTTCACTTGGGAAAAGTAGCAACAGAAGCGGCGGCCTAATGGCCTCCAGTCTCCCGCAGCTAATTAGGTTCCAAAAGAGACTCTTCTACCTCCCTTTCACTCCTGCCAACTCTGGGAAACTAGGACGACCGCCAGACCATTTTTACATTCAAGCAAACTCACTGGCTGTCTGGAGGAAGGAAACCAGGCCACGCTCGAGCCCCAGTTGTTGTCCAACAGGAAAAACAAAACTGAATCCGAGTCGGACGTTGTGGGAAAAAAGAGATGCCTTAATAATGCCTCAAATTGCTGCTTTTATAGCCGAATTTTATGGGTTTTACTCCTCAGGATTACTAATGAACTGAAACAATGAAGCCGAGGCCACTATGGAGCTCATTTAAGGTCATATTTCTTTAAATTCTCACACCCCTGAAACTATTCATGTCCAAGAACCTGAAACGTTCATTCAATTCAAACCTTCATCATGGTATAAACGAATAAAATAAAGACAATACGCAAGACTTCCCATTCCCCCCCGGGCATGTTCCAAATTTCTTTTCAGTCGAGCAACTCACGTCCTCAGAGGAGAAGACGTGGCAGATCATTAAGCACTTCTTCTGCGTCCCAGAGGAGGATGACGGGGAGGAGTCGTCGGGCGAGGCGGCGTCCTGCCCCTTCCGCTTCCTGCGCGCCATGAGGACCACGATGTCACCGATGTCAGCGATGTAGGAGATCATCTGCAGCGCGTGATCCATCATGGCCTCCTGAGAGGGGCAACGGAAAACGGAGGGGGTCTCGTCAGAAAGGATGCAGCAGGGTCTGGTTTTCAACTTTCAGAGGAGACTATTTATAGACAGGAGAAGATGAGCAGTAATAAACTACAGCGCCATGCTATGCTAATGTGGGTTGTAGCTTAGGGTGAAAAAAAAGGATGCAAACAAAAACATGATGCAAAAAAAAGTCAAATCAGCTCCATATCTGTGCGCGTGTTGTGTGAAGAGCGTCCAGCCGTGCACAGAGGGAGCTCAGCTGACATTGGATGACCCACTTTTACTCTCCTGACAGCCACACATTCAAGGACCCTCTATTATAACTGCGCCACAACAGAGGGGCTCTTAGAAGACTCTCATTTCATAAGGATTTATGCCGCAAGAGCTCAGAGTGCACAGTAATCTTTGAATAGAGAGCAGACTAACGTACACTCTCTATGGATACTGTTATTCACACATGAAGACAAAGTCTCCAGCATCAAATTGAAGCCAATGAACTTGTATGAATTAGCAATTACATTTTTGATCACATTTGATGATTTTACACTCCAGCAGAGCCTGTGCAGCGACAAAGGACAATCCCATAATTAGGGGTGTCCGGTTCCGGGTATTGGTTCAATACCAACAAAAACCCCCAAAAAATACCGGTATAAGCACTTCGATACAAGCAGTCCAATCCAGACTCCGCTCCAGCACTTCTAACTCTTATGTTTAAGGTTAAAGTTGATGCATCCCATTGGTTGATAATAAACGGTCAGTTTTTCTCATAGCTACTGTTGCTGACTATTGTTCTTTGTTTACATTTCAGACATACATACTACAAAATACGTAATACAAGTACGTATGATGTGCTGATATCATATCAGATCGATATCGGTATCGGCCAATACTCAAGGCTGCAATATCGGTATCGTATAAGAAGTGAAGAAGTTGTATCGGGACGCTCCTACCCATAATATGAGTATTCAAGAAGAGAAGAAGAAAGTAAAGAGGTATTTGCATCTTTGGTTTGATGAAAGCTAAACAAACCTGTGTGTCAGCAGAGAGCACTTTGATCCGCTGCGTGGAGATGAACAGATCCACCTCCGTCATGGGCTGTGACTCGCCCTCCGGAGCCTGAAACAAACACCAACGCTGCGTCATGACAACAAGTGGGATTCCAAAGGGTTTCTCTCTGGTTTTGTTCATTGCTGTATCTCTGACTTCGGCGCAGCTCCGGGTGGCGGACAGTTACCTTGATGCGGTCCACGGCCTCCTGAGCCTGAGACATGCGGGCGTTGGTGGACGGGTTCCTCTCCGACTTGATCTGTGTGGAACCAAGGTACTTGGACCCAAATATGACTCCATCCAGCAGGTCTTCGGGGTCACATGGGCCGGGCACTACGAGGTAAAGCACGCATTTTGATCACTAGTGTCAAATTTGACCATTTTCTACAAAACTTCATCACCAAGACAGCTGGATCGAGCTTACCGTCTTTATACGAGGGATGGTCATCAGCATTCTGTGATAACAAAAGCAAAAACATGAGTCGAATCTGATATTGATATCGGTCCGACATGAGCAAAACTGGCTCTAATTAGCTTATATTGGCTGGCATCTAAAATATCCAAGGTTATTTTTCAGGGTCTTCCAAATGTATTTTTTAACATTTATTTTATTAAATTGTAGAATATTCTTATGTTTAAGGTTAAATGTAAGTAACCCATTGGTTAATAATAAATGGGTCCGTTTTCCTACTGTTGCTGATTATTGTTCTCAGTTTCACTTGATCAAGCCTTTTCTAACATTCCATATGATATCGGATATCGGATCGGATCAATGTCGGTATTGGCCAATACTCGAGGCTGCAATATCGGTATCATATCTGAGGTGAAAAAGTTGTATCGGGACGCCCTAGTCGTAATTAATGAATTTGGGGAAATCAGGTTGGTCTTTTGAACTGACAATTCCATTACATTCTTACCAACTACTCATTGTTACCCAATCATCATACTTCCATCTACCTGCTCACTCTCCGCGGCGGCTTCTTCCCCAGGAGGCTCCTCCCCCAGCTTCATCCACACCGGCTCAGGATACTCCTCGTCGGGCAGCGAGGTGACGGAGTCGTCCCTGTGCCGTTGCTGTTGACCGTTGCCATAATGCCTCCAGAACCTCTGGGCGTCCTCCTGGTTGTAGGAGACAGAAACCACAGCATCCACGTCCCTCCGATGGGGCAGGCCGGCGGCGCGGGGCGGAGAGGCCAGCTCGGTGCACTGCAGGATGCCCAGCAGGTCCCTCTGGTGGCTCTCGGAGAAGAGCAGCCCCGTGGTTTCGGTGCTGTCGTCTGCCAGCAGGGAAGCAGAGCAGGAGGCCTCGTATCCTGACAGGCCGGAGCTCGGATGGTGATCAAAGCGACCGGGAGGAGGCTCCTCCCCCAAAAGCTGGAGTTGGCTGAGGAGGGAATGGATGCGGCTGTGGTCTTCGTCGCCCGATCTCCTGCGAGTCGCCTCTTCCTCGGTAGCAAAACTCGCCACATCCGTGAGAGTCATCTCCTCCTGGTATTCCCCGCTTTCCTCCAGCTCTCCGACCCTCTCCACTTCCTGCTCCTCCACCGCTTCATCCTCTTCGTCCACTTCCACCTCTGGATCTTGGAGTGGCTCTGCGTCACTCACCGCCTGCTCCCGCCGGCTCACCTCGATTAAGGCCGCAGCGTTATTCACCTCCAGCATCAGCTCACCTGGACTCCCTTTATCCGGATCACCTGCGGACGGAGGGAATCCAGGGTCATCCAGGTCGTCTGCCGAACCCACTTCGCTTGAAGAGTCCGACTTCCAGTCTAATGGAGGCGGCTCGATCGGGTTGAAGGTGTCCAGATCCTCTGCCGCCGCCGCCGGCCCCACGACCCCAGAGGCGCCATGGGTGGGGACAGAGGAGGCAGAGCTCCGGGCGTCTGAGGGTGCAGGAGCTGAACCATCAGCTGCGCTGCAGTCAAAGTCCATTTTGTAAGAAAGCCTGTGGGAGAAAGAAACAACATCACGCTTTCATCTGGGAGAGAACATCCAATCTCCAATCGTACGGAACAAAGCAGTGAGTGTGATCGGAAACCATCGAAATAGTAGAGCCTTTAGTTTGTGGTAGTTTGAAATGCATGACCCAAACATCTCCCTGAAGCTCAAAGTTCCCATTATGATATAAAACCACCAGCCTCTTTACTCAAACAAGTGATGAACCAGTAAAAGGTGGATCCATAAGGAGGTGTTTCCAGCAATCCAGACTCCATTGACAAAAAGGTAACATTTGGAGTTGTGCGCCTTTCTACACATTTTGTGTCATCCTGGAGGAACAAAACACCTCTCATCTCCGACCTGCAGGTCTTTGGGATAATTCGGCTTTTAATTCGCCAGATATTAATTCACCAAATATTCAAAAGTACTGCAAATCTGTGGAGGAGTCTGTGCAGAAACTTGCAGCCATTAGTAGGAAAAGTTCCACAATAGACCCAGAAGCTGAAACGGACCAGAACGTCCACACGAAGACGATTTACCCGAGAAAACGGGGAGATAACGGTCCTCTAATCCCCCCCCCTAAAAAAAACCCTCCCACAGCTCCCAGTCACTGCACTGGGATCTGCTGGGACTCGCTCATTAGCAGCTGGAGCTAAGCAGCCATGCAGGTATTTGTACACAGTAGTTTAAGTGTAGAGTACGTGCATAAACACGTGTAAAACCCCCCCCAGGTGAGGAGGAGGGGAGCGACCCTCACCTGTCGGGGGTCTCCGGGACTTCCTTTGTGCTGAGTCTGAGGCTGAGGCTCCTCCGGCGGACAGCGCACACAACTGGACCTGCTTCGGGGGTTCGAGACCTTCGCGACACTTTGCCTTGGTTTTATTCGTCATGCTAAAAAACGAATCACGAATGAAAGAAAAGAAGAAGAAGAAGAAGAAGAGGAAGAAGTCCCGGCGTGGAGTCAACTTTTCCTGACATGTTTCCGCGCTGCTGTTTGTCGACGCGGCGTCTGTTATTTATTCGCTGACTGTGGACACGTGGTGCGTTCAGGTGCACCTCGTTTTTTTTTAAACTCCAGCATTCTATCTCTTTTTGACGATAGTAACTACGTTTTATCGGATGATTAAGCGTAGATTTATTTGTTATTAACACGGGAAACAAAGTTTAAGTTGTTTGTAGTTTAAGTGACTGCGATTATTTGATGAGTCGTAACTTTCCAAAGCGCATTGATTTTTAATGGTTGTTGCTCCGGGGGTTTTTGAAGGCAACACTCCGCTCAAGTTCTACGTCATCGATGCAGCTTCTAGTCTCGATCAATAGATCATCGAATGGATGTTTCTAAAATGAACTTTGCCTTTATTCAGTTAGGTAAATTTTAACACTATTAAAAATCACATTTTTTTTTTACAATGTGTACGTTTTATTAGCATTACAGCATGTTTTTTCATAATCATTTGACTTTTTAACCTAATTTTGCTAAATATCACACATCTCCAGGGCGATCAGTTATGTGCAACAAATAACATTTGAGGAAAGACATCCTTTTTTCCATTCTTCAGTGTATAACACAGTTGTGCGGAGTATTTCTTGTGCAACACTTACCACTCAGTGGCTCACAGCTTTAAATTTATAAACAAAAACACTATATTCTGAAGTCTATTTATAAGCACAGTGATATTATTAGGTGAATCAAATAGAAAAAGATTCTGTTATTGTCCATAGTGAAAGTTGACCCGATGTGCAAAGTACAAGACTTTGCATATTGTCAAGCATGTATCCACCTCTCAGCAAGAATTGTTGTCCTATGCAAATATGTGGACTTCGGTTCAGTCTTCGTCTTTTCTTTTTTAAGTCAAAGGTGTCAAACATTCAATACAAAAAGCTCGATATCAGAATGTAGAAAGTAAAATCACGTTCACTGTACATTTCTACAAGACAATCGTTTGTATACAAAGGAGGGAAACTATTAATGCAGTTCACATTTGTTTGATTGTGTTCATGCATTTACCTCAAAGTCTCTCTAAAGTGTCATTGTGTTTCTTTCTTGAATGATTGAACCAAATACCTGTAACTATTTCTGTTACTGTTAATACAAACATCATCATCAAAAAAAGAATAGAATCAGTCTTAAAAGCTTGAAATCAATATGGCTTGTTTTTTTTTAACTTATATTGAGCTTTACAGAGTCTGGCTGTAATCAGATAATAATTGAGGTCAGTTTTACGATTTTTAGCCTGCTGTGCCGTGAAAGCCGCCACCAGAGGGAGGTGAAGTCTAGGCACTGTCGCTCTGGTCGCCGTCGCCGCCGCCGCTCATCTGACTCAAACCAATCAGAGACGAGATTGTGCCCATCAGTCCCACCAGCCAGGTGGGGAATCGTCCGGCCCACAGGAAGCCGGGCGGCATCCAGTGAATGGCGTTACTGAGGTCGGCCATGCTGCTGACGATCGACAGCAGCTCCGCCTGCATCTGCCTGCGCAGCTGAGAGCGGCTGCGGGAGACAAACACAATCACCACGAGTTGACTCATCACTGCACACACACACACCAAACGTTTTGAAAAAGCAATCTTTGCTGCACCACCTGCTGCCTCCTCCGTCTCCCTGCTGCCTCTTCACCCTCTTCTTCAGCAGCGACAGAACCCGGAGCGACCTGAAGCAATCACAGATCTGTGAGTAGGAGTCCTTCACCTTTAACCTGTTTTATTTCTGCTTTTGACAGATTAGACTACAATTTACTCAAAGAGCAGGCGAGGGGTTAAACATTAACAGAGCCAGTAAATTCTGTCATTTAGTTAAAGTAGCCGCATCATTAGGAGCTTGGTTTGTGTGGCAGCGTATGAATCAATCCATTGACAATCCAAAGATGAATACTTAGCTTTGATTCAACAGAGCGGTTAAACTGATCTACTCTTTCTGATAGAACATTAAATACAATGTTAAGGCATGTTATTGTTAATGTAACCAACCACTCAGCATTAGCAAACTGAAAACACCTGTCAGACTCAGCAGAGAAAAAAAACCAAGTGTGATATCGAGAATAGAGGTGTTATCGTGCTGATATCGTATTGGATCGATATCCAATCGATATCTAGCTGGCTGCAATATTGCATCGGAAGTGAAAGAGTTGTATTGGGACGCCCCTAACGGAGCGTTCGTCCTGATGCCGTGGTGTTCACGTAGGGAGGAGCTCACCTGAGGATTCCCAGCAGCAGCGATGTCCCCCACAGCACCGTGCTGAGCAACCACCACTTGTCCGACTTGACTTTGATGAGCTCGGCGTCGGCGGCCCAGGCGATGTGCTCGCAGGGGTAGTAGAGCTGGTCGGCCATGTTGGTCAGCACCGATATCCAGCGCACGGTGGCGTCCTCCTCCTTCAAAGAACAAGCAGCGGGTGTTAATCCTTAGGGGTGTCGCGACACAACTTTTTTACTTCAAAAATGATATATTCCGAACTGATATCAGCACGAATTGTGTCTTATTTTGTAGTATTGAATGTTAGAAAAGGCTTGATCAGGTGATATTATTCAAACAGAGAACAATAGTCAGCAACAGTTGCTATGAGGAAAACTCACTCATTTATTGTTAACCAATGGCATTTTAACATAAGAATATTCTACAATTTAATAAAATGAATACAAAATAAATCAGAAGACCCTGAAAAATAAGCTAAATACCTTATATATGAGATTCTAGATGTAGGCCGATATAATCCGATCTGATATTTTTTTGCTGATATTCGACCGATATCATTATCAGATCAGCTCACCCTATTAACCCTATAATTGACCAGGGGGATGATGTGTTGTGAAACACGTTACTGAGGTTTTATATCAATTTATGTGCAAGTTATGAAATATTCCATGCGTGAAAACCTTAAATAAAGGTGTGTGTGTGTGTGTGAGACGCACCACGCCTCCCAGTCCGTAGCTTTGGGAGTAGGCGAGCATGGAGAGGTCATCAAACAGCCTGAGCACCGTCCTGCAGTGGCTGAGCTGGGCTGAAAACAGCAGCAGACTTTTGCCCAACTTGTGTGTGGACGCGTCGGCCTCCGACCTCCGGGAAATGACTCCTCCGACCAGCTGGGAGCCATAACACAGCGTCCTGATCTGCAGCATCACACACACACACACACAGAGGAGACACTGTGTGTTTACATATGGAATGCATATGATGTTTGTGATTATTGTTGGTGTTTTGGTGTTTATAACATGTTAAGTACCAAACTTTTGCTCTATTACACTTCACCATAGGTGTGCATTAGATGAGGTGAGGTTAAAAAAGGTCATTTAGCAGATTTCTGTATCTCTCATGTCAACAACAGCTAATTTACTCACAACTTTATCTCTGCCCCTGTAGGACTCCAACACCCGCACCAGAGACTCTACAGACTGCTGCATGACGAACACACTGAACACACACACTGTCTCTCACACACACACACACACATGCCGTCACATAAATAAACAGTGATCAATGGAGCCGCGACGAGCCTCGGTCCTCAACATCCTCACTTGCTCAGACGGACTTTGAACAGGAAGCAACGTCATACAGACCAGAGTAGACGATGGTCGAGTTACTTCTCCCTCAGCTTCCGGTTTTTTTGCTCAGACTGCACGCTGCTGCCCCCCTCAGGCGGAGCTGGTTCCTACATCGCAGTGCAATACAATTAAAATAGTACTTTTTTTTTTAATTTCACTGTTTCAAGGAATATCTCACAAAGAGATTTTAAGTACTCTTTTTTTGGAGTTTTTTGGAGTGTTTTATTTCTTAAAAAAATAGTCATCTCAATCATTCCAGCAGGGCAAATGT
>CAESWR010000697.1:1042-15578 GCA_903171835.1 Mullus surmuletus | reverse complement strand
AACAGAGACGGACAAACACGTGATAAAAAATATTTATTTTAAATTATCTCATATCTCAAGCAATACACAAAGCTACAGTGAAAGTTTAATCGATTTTCTATACAAACAATTTGACAATACAGTGGGGACCGAGTCTGTAATTCTCAGGGGCGGGTGTTCGTGTCTATCCACGTTGATCACATGGCTTTATTATTTACTCTTGAATAGTTTTTTGTACAGCATTTGTTTTTGTGAAAGTTTGTTCCATGTAACCTGTCATTTGTTGGCACCCAAATTACATGCAATTCTCTACAGCTTAGGTTCTATATAGTTTGTTTCTGTGTTGTCTCTCTTATTGTGTAAGTGCACGTCTTTAGTTTTGGTTTTGGTCTACTCGTCCATGTGCATGGAGTCATTGTCGTAGATGTCTGGAAGAAGAGAAAAAACAAACAGATCAGAACATCTTTCAGATGATACTGAACTCCAGTCACAAAGTGTGCGTGGGGATGTTTTTTTAGGGGGGGGGGAAATAACTCACCGCCTCCAAAGTCAACATCATCATAAATGTCTCCTTCCCTATAAATAAAGACTGATGAGTTAAACTGAGACGGCATAGTTTTAGATGCACTTTTGACATTTATTTTCACTGCAATGGGAAGATACAAAATTAGACGATAATGCCCTAATCTCTTCTCATCTATGTATTTAATGTGTGAATGAATTATCCTCTTTAGTCATATTATTGCAGCTGAATAATAAAAGTCAAAGGAAAATATAATCTGCGACAATAAAATATATTACTTTGATCTTTGACTTTAACATCATTCATATTCTCTAAGTATAAATGACCCGGAGAAATTGATTGTGACTAAATCAAATGTCAACAATTCACTTACATTGGGAGAAGGAGATGCCGGGACACGTAACCATCTGTAAAGAATGAGAGACGTTTGAGCAGCTGCACCACAACCAAAAAAACAAGAGCCATATGATGAGGCCGTGTACATTTTCCAAGCATCCGGTTGTGACACAAAGCTTTCTTGCTGTCGGTGAGCTGAATGACTTCAAGGACTTCACCCGGCGTCACGGGGAGATCCTTGGATCCGGGCTTCTTGATGATGCCGCTGGGGTCCACCATCATGGTGCATAGAACGTTGGCGGGTCCCTCAAACTGTAAAAAAATTAACAATTATATCCGAACTGTTCCAAGACTTAATTAACACATACATACATACATACATACATACATACATACATACGTACACATAAACAATAAAAAGGCCTTGCAACATAGCCGACGTTACCAATGAGTATCCAATTCATCTTTTTATCTTATTTATACATTCATCATTATGTGATGTGAAAGTATGAAAAATGTTTACCTTAAATTTTTTTCGAAGCTCCTTATCCAGTTTGGGATTTATGCTGAAATGAAACAAATCGAACCAAAGATTTCAGCAATTTTTGTGGCCAAAATGAAAGCAAAATCACTGTTAGTTATTACTTTTACAACAGAACAGCGCTGGTGTTGTATACCTAATTTCTGGCGGCGGTGGGGGAAAATCTTGAACGTCATCATAGTCATCATCTGAGGAGAGCGCAGCGAACAAAAAATATTTATTTTCAGGTGGAAAAATGCCATTTGTACGAAATCGTTTATGTGGTTTTAATTCCGAGTTTTTTTGATGTTGCTGCTTACCGTCATCCTGCACCATGCTGCAGATAAAAGCAAACACAGAACAACATGACACTCGGAACAGGTGTGGGCGAAACTGAGAGAGCGAGACGACTTAGTGCACAGACTCGCCCAGAAACGCTCGACATATCACACAACATAATCACACAGAACACAGGTGAGGACGGGCGTGGTGCACCTTTCTCTGTTGTTGGACATGGTGTGTAACATCAGAGGAGGGTCCGGAGGGGGCGGGGGTAACGACGACGTGTCCATTTTCCTGGCCTGCAGGACTTTCCGCTTCACAGCCTCGTAGTCGATGTCCACACACGTGTTGCTGATGTATCCGTCTGCGGGGGAGACGATGGAGGAGAAGATCGACGTGGTCAAAAGGAGCAGAGTCCCTCCACGTTTACGACTAACATTTACGACAGTTTGAAAATAAATACTGGGATATTATGTTTGCAAAATACAGGAATCTGGAAGTTTCATTGACAGTAAACATATGTGCAGTGTTCATATGTGTACGTATGTATATGTTCTTTTAATTACAAAAGCTGAAATTGTAAACACATTACATTATACATAACTTTTGTAACAGGCATTGTAGTAGAACATTGCATTTATACACAACATTGCTCCTAAATATTGATATGCCTGTAATATAATACAGATAATCCAACTTTACATTTCGGGGGTATGACGAGATAAAATTATACTTCCTCCTGCCTCCTTTCGAGCATGTGAAACGTGTGGAGGTTCCAAATACGAGCTGTCTGTCTCTTTGTTTTTGTTTTTATTGTCTATTTGTTCATTTTCTTTAATAACTTATTTTTTATTTATTATTTACCTGTTCCTGTTTTTGTTTTCACTGCTCGCATGTTTGAAACAATCACAATCACTCAATCACTCCAACTTACCAATCAACCAACCAACCAAACAATCAACCAATCAACCAACCAACCAACCAAACAACCAACCAACCAATCAACCAACCAACCAACCAACCAACCAACCAATCAACCAACCAACCAACCAAATAACCAATCAACCAAACAACCTATCGACCAACCAACCAACCAACCTGTCGACCAACCAACCAACCAATCAAAGCACCAAAAACAAAGACACCAAACTGATAACTCACATTTTCCGGCCATGGAGCGAGCCAGCCACTTGCCGCCCGGGTTGTTCTTCACCCTGATGATCTCCACGCTCTCGCCTTGCCGCAAACCGAGGTCCAGTTTCCCACCGCCGTTCCAGTCGTGCCGGACGCTGGCCGTATGGAGAACCTCCACATCCCCTTGCAGCTACAGAGGGGACAGAAGGTGTTCGAGACGATGACAGGTTTGCAACGGAGCAGCACGGAGAATGAGTATATCTCACTGGGCTCCACCTGAAACTTCTTCTTCAGCTCATTCTGCTTTTTCTGACGTTCCATCTGCTCTTTCTTCTCCTGCTCCCGTTGCCGCTTTGCCTCTTTTTTGTTTTTACTCTCAGCCTTAACCCGCGGCACCTCTGGTTGCCCCCTGGAAACACGGCGTTACAAAGCAAAATCATCACAGAAGAAGATGGATTTATGATCAGATTACACAGGATCCACACAGGAATCTTGAAGGTAGTTTCAATAGCCTTTTAAGACTTTTTCAAGACCTTCTCAATTTAACCTTTAATTAGTTTACAATAAAGAAGATGGACCACTATCATACAACAGAATTCAAATATTTGGAATTTCTGGATACGTTCTGGCGCTCTCAGAGACAATTTACAAACGCACAACGTTCATCTTATTTTTTAATAAACGAATACACTTTTGCAATGTTTTTTTTTGGACTCAAACTCTTCTGACAGCTAATTCAGAAAAAATGCCTTCAATAATTCAAGACCCCATAAAGTGGTGAACAGACTTTTTAATACTTTTTAAGGGTCTCAATTTCCCCAAATTTTGATTTATTAACTTTTAATACTTTTCAAGACCCCACTGATACTCTGTTCCATTTATTTTCATTAATGTTCACTGCAGCAATGGGAGCATCCAACAAAATGCATCTAAAAAAACCCATCACAATCTTACAAATCCAATCTCATTTCACGCCGACTTGACTGAACCCAAATTTCATTAAAGGCTTGTTGTCTTCTGATATGATTGAGGTTTGGCCTTGTTTGTGTGTCAAATGCTTTAAAGACAGTTATGAGAACTTTCACTTTTACGATGCAATGGCTGTTGTTGTTGCACTGCAGCAGGTGTGAAAATAGTACAAAGCAGCGACAGAAATACTAGAAACCCCGTCCTGTTCATGAAGCAGCGGCCACAGCAATGAGGCTAATATATGTCACTTACTCGTCGATAAACTCGTACACTTCATCGTCGGCGTCCTGCAAAACAAAGGTGCACTTTTCAAAAGAAGAAGCAAAATCTGAGCAATCCTTTAGCTGATATTTCTTATAGTGATACAAACTGAAACGGTATTCGGACATCACACACACACACACACATGCGTGCACACACAAACATATTTTCTCTCACCTCGTCCATATCATCACTAAAGGACCCTGTCAAAACACAGAGTAAAGACAGGTTGTTCATTCAAATCATGCAAATAATAATAATAATGATAATAGGAGAATTCAAAGAGCTCTCAATTTTGTTAAATGTAATTTATTTATTCTTTTTATCTTGTTTTTTTTCCTTACCATTCCTATCGAAGCTTGCAATATCATCATAGGTTTCCTGGTCATCATCAATAACGCTGCAGTGAATAAATCAAGGTTTTATCAGCTCATATCCAACAATATCTTAAAACACAAACTCTGTTATTAGCAAATGAAAACTTCCTCTATCATCCTTCATGCCAAAAAATGCCCCCTCCCTAAAACCTGCTTTAAAAATCTCCTTAGTATTTTTTTTACACTTTAAATAAGTCTTTTTAATCAACTTCAGCCTGAAAAGTAGATATAAAATATAAAGTATTCTGGGGGATTTTAACCCTCTAAATGCCAGTTTGTTTACGCAGCTCCACAGTCTTTTAACTGAAAACAATACCAAAATTCAAATAATTTTCATAAAATGCAATTCGAGGATTATTATCATCGTCATTAGAGCCTCAGATGGGTCAATGATTAGCAGCAACATTGATTTGAGGCACTTTTAAAAATAAAAAGTGTTCTGGATGAAAAAATGTCTCCAGGAACTTTTAAGGGTTATGAGTTTGAAATGATTTATATGTTGGAAATCAGAGGTGAATGCTCACACAGAGGCCGCCTGGCGTGGCAACCTGCTGGGTCGCTGTGGGAGTGTTGGAGGAGTGGTCACTGCGGACGGTCCTCTCGGAAGGGGGCCTGGAGAACCTGGGGGTGGGGTGACGGGAAAAGAATCAAAAGTATAAGATTCTTCAAACCGCCGCAAATGACCCGATGCACAGTAGTCGTAATGCTTCCATTCCAAAGCTAGTTTTGTAACTAGGGCTTTTTTAACTAGGGGTGTCCTGATACAACAGATACAATAGCGATATTGCAGCCTTCAGTATTGGCCGATACCGATATCGATCCCATCCGATATCAGCACGAATTAAACAAACTTTTATTACTTATTTTGTATTACTTATTTTTGGACGTTAGAAAAGGCTTGATCAAGTGATGTTACCCAAACAGAGAACAATAGTCATCAACAGTGGCTATGAGAAACACTGACCCACTTTTTAGTAACCAATGACATACATTTTAACCTAAAACATAAGAATATTTTATAATTGTATAAAATAAATAAAAAACTAATTAGAACACCCTGAAAAATAAATAACCTCAATAAATCCTATAAAAACAAAAAACTTGCTGGTGCTGGAGTGGAGTCTGGAATACAATGCTTGTATTGTAGTGCTTATGTCTGAGATTTTAGATGCAGGTCGATATAATCCGATACTCGGATTCTTTTTTTTTACTGATATCGTACCGACCTCCGATTTCAAAATCGGATCAGGACGCCCCTATTTCTAACATGGTGCTCTTATATTTCTGCATTTCTGCTTCTGCAAGAGCTTTTACATCGTTGTGTTTGGATCCACTAACCTAAAGGTGAATTTTGTCGATGGGTTTTGGCACGAAGCGTGTGGAAGAATGAGAAAATGACAGCGTTGCCCGTCCACCAGCCACTCACCGTTGCCCCTGTTGGGACCAGGCAGGAGCGGAGCTCCGCGGTTCTGCCTCCCGAAGGGCTCCAGGTTCACGAAAGGGGGCCGTTTGGGCTTCAAGGGCATGGGTCCCTCTGGGGGCAGCGGCCTCCTGAGCGGGACGACTTCCACCGCGCTCCTCTGCCGGGGCGGCTGCCGCGGCGGAAACGTGCTCGGGGAGGAGGCGGGAGGCGGCCCGGCCATCTGAGCCAGAGGCGGCGGCGGCGGGAACCAGGCGGTGGTGGTGGCGGGGGTGGCGGCAGCGGGCACCTGGTGCCTCAACATCATGTTCTGCAGCATCTCGCCCGCCTGCTTGACCTTCTTGGAGTCCGGTGGCTGCTGGGAGGCTCTGACAATCGGACTGGGAGGCGTACAGGGCGAGAAAGCGTGTTTGGGAAGCTTGGACGCTGGCGCCGGCTCCGGCCTTTGGAACCTGAGCCCCTGTACTGCTCCCGACACAGGAAGAGCACCTATGGGTTTTGGAAGGTCGTTCTCCGCCGATGGCAGGACGGACCTGCCGAACCCCGGCCGCGGAGACTTCGGGGAGCCGCTGTCTCGGCTGCTGGTCTCCGAGGTGCTGGTCTTGCTGTTGAAGCGGGCCCTCAGAGCCCTGACGTCGACGCTGTCCCCCTGAGAACAAAACAGGAGCAGAGAGTCAGCCGCCGACGCTGCTGCCGCCGCCGCTTCTGCTGCCTCTGCTGAAGCAGGAAGTAAGCAGCAGAAAGCAGAGTGAGGTTTGCCCCCCCACCACCGTCCCACGCAGCTCACAAACACACATCGCTCCTCCGACCGCGCCGCTTTCTTCACAGAGGGAGAATGCAGCGTGCAACAAGATATGTTTCCTGGTTGCTTTTGATCTCCACTGCGCCGCCGAGTGTGCAGCAGGCGAGATGCTCTGAAGTTCAAAACGAGCGAGCAGCAGCACGAGCACTCGCCAACCTGGTCAGATTGCCGTGATTGCTTTCATGAAGGGGGTTCCTAAACCAAGGCAAACTGGAACAATTCTGTTTTCTCACTTCAGATTTTTCTTAGTTTTCACTCATTTTGCTGCAATATCTATCATTATCTGTGTGCTCAGAGGTTTCTGCCATCAAAGGGAGTTTTTCCGTGTCGGGGAAATTGCTGCTTCTCTATCGCCCTGAGGCTCCAGCGGTGCTGAATGAAGCTGTGGGGAGCTGGTTCTTCATTTTTCCTTACCAACAGCTGTTCATCGTTCTTTTTTTCCCCTTCTTTCAACAGAACATCTGTTAGTGGCTGCTGTGTTGAAACACTGTGGCCTCACTTCTTAATTCACAAATTCACAAAAATAGCTCATTAATTCGCACTGTCGACATGGACTTTGACGTAGAATTTAGTCCCGTTGACAACGAGCTCCCAACAAGGATGACTCAGTTCCTCCTCCTAAGGTACCTAACAAAACTGCCGCTCAAGACAGCTGTTGTTGCTACACTCTTACGGGTTGAAGGTGCACCTGGACGGTCGGATGTTGCTCAACCAGAAACTGAAATGAATTCAACTTTGCAGCTCGGCGTTCTCCTCCGATATAGCAAGCTTCGACGGGACGGACCACCACTACAAAGGCTCTCTGTGCGTCCGCATCAGTGGCAATGACACCACCGGTATCATGTTCAGGCGGCATCTTTGTTTCCGCATCAATTCCCTCCAGGAATGAGGAAGGGCGGCAGCTCAAACACTGATATCAGCCTCCGTATTTAAAGCTTATGGAAATACATGTTGGCTCAGGGCACACAAGGTAAACATGGAAAATGGACTGTGAGGGGGAGAGGTTAAAAACTGCTGCATCAATTCTCCATGTCAGCATCAACATAAGAGTTTAATAATATCACAGTATATTTGTAACTGCATGTCTTGCTAACCTGACCCGCCCTGAGTTGTGGATCTGCCCAAGGTTTCTTCCTTAAAGGGAGATTTTCCGTGCCCCAGTTTGCCCAGTGCTTGCTCTTGGTGGGACATGTTGGGTCCCTGTGTTGTAAGTGCCCCTGTTGTGTGTGTGATGGCACTATGCATACGTACAGCACTTTGTAACCATGTTTTGATAAGTGCTCTATGTTATTCTTATTATCATAAGTATGAATGTCTCAGTTTTAGGTGTCTATCTTGTATTTGGGGTTTGAGACGTTTCCCAGAATGCTGAAGCTAAATAAGCTGTGCCTCAGAACATTATAGCAACAGACCACAGCTTGTGCAAACTCACTGGCTGAAGTTTAAGCCCGGAAAGTCACCAGGTAACCAACGAGCCAGTGCAGTACATTCCCAGTGCAGTACATTCCCAGTTGATTTCACACTTCCCAATGGATTTTGGGAAAGTGAAGGAATCTATCTCAACACCTCATGCCATAACCTTTGGGAAGCCCAAACATTCACAATGAAGAAAAGCCGGAAGTGTGTAGACAACCACACACTACCTCAGCAAGCATCCTGTGCCCTGTTGCCATAGAAACGCAGTGCCCTGTCACCCCTGCACCAATGAGCTGCAAGCGTTTTTTGCTGTGACTTATTACCAGGAACAAAGGAAACAGACAGAAACCCTGTCTCTGTGCACCACAAAGCGGCTTTCAGTCAGCTTTCAGCCAGCGGGCGCCTGCAGAACAAAGAGCGGGGGCTTGCACATGTGCGTGTGCATGCGTGTGTGTGTGTGTTGCTTCCTCTGACGGCGAACCGCTGTCTCAGGTGCTCCTAAAACAGCGTCGCCTCGCCACAGTGTGACACAGAAAACCGACAAGAACCAAATGAGATATAGCTGCTCAAAGAACTCACATGACAACACTGGCGTTTCAACGTTTTTGCATTATTTCACAGATTCCACCAGTTTGTGAAGGTAACATCACTTGTATCTGTCAAGTTCTTCACTGTTAAGGGGCTCTGATAGTTCTGAGCTGCTATAATGGGTCACATAGATCCTGATCCGGCAGTCATGATGGCAAAAACCCAGCATCTTTAGATTCAATTAATAAAAAAAAAATAAAAAAATCTTCTTCTTCCTTATAGATGTATCAGCTGCCAGAACCAGGTGAAAGGTTTACAGAGAATTTCACACACATGAGGTTACACACATACACACAATGAAAAAATAAAGACACTGATGCTGTGTAAAGGTCCTCGGACACAATTAACCGTACTGAGAGCAAACAACCACAAAGCCTCTCAAGGAGAAAAAAAAAAGCTTACCATATTTGAGTAGAGAGGTGATTATGGGTCCAGAGCTAACTGGTAACAGAGGGTTCCATGTCCAGCGGGGTTTCTGTATCCTGGGCTGATGCTGCAGTGAAGGCAGCTACATGAACTAAGATTAAACCAGGAAGTGATGTGTAACTTCAGCAAAGCCGACCACCTGACTTTACAACACGAGATATAGAAGAGAGAAACATGCACAAGCGGTTTTTTTCTTTACCTGTTTGATACGTGCGAGGTTAGCCACGGGGCAGCGCGAGGAAGGAAGGAAGGAAGGAAGGAAAGCAAAATAAAGAAGATAAAATGAAATACACTGGGGTAAAAAACACACTGTGGTATTTTATTGTAGAATGGGAAAAAGATTTAATGAAGTCAAATTGAACGATGTGCCACAGAGGTGTGATTTAGGGCAATAAAGGAAAAGACAAAAAATAAGAAAGAGATAAATGTCATAAAATCTGTCACAGTCTGCAATTGCACATTTCATTACATCTTTTCGTCGGTGCTTTAATCTTGTTAACGTGATCATCAGATACTAAAGTCAGGCCGGCAATGAGCAGAGGTGTCAGAAGTACTCACATTCATTACTCAGGTAGAAGTACTCGATACTAGGGTTTAAAAAGACTTCTGTAGAAGTTGAAGTATCAACTCATAGTTTTACTCAAGTAAAAGTGTCAAAGTAGTGGTTTCTACTTAAAGAATAAAGTAAAAGTTATGTAAGAGGGGAAAATGCCATGCCAAAAATACTTTTCTCTAACGTTTATACTTTTCATTCAACCAATGTGTTTTTTTGTGTGTTTTTTAAAGCCGGAATGAAAACAAGCTGAAATGAAATAGGAGTAACAAGGCTATTTTTAGAAATGTAAGGAATCGAAAGCGCTGATAATTGTGTGAAAATGTATCACGTAGAAGTCAAAAGTCGGCTGAGAAAAAAATTACTCCGGTAAAGTATATAAACCCCGAATTTCTACTTGAGCTAATAATGACTTGACATCTTTGTCGCTGATCTTCGGCAGGTTTCTCAGTTTCACTTGCTCACATCTGCTAACTGCAGCGAATCTCACTGAGCGATTTCTTCCAAATGTCTCCATCATGTCGGTGTCACGCTTGAACGTCCACCCGCCGGCGGTGCATCAAGCAGTCCGACATTGCGCCAAACGGTTGCATTTTAGAGAAAGACTTTGACCTGCTGGTGGCAACAGAGCAAAATTCCAGAGTATTCATTTCTCTGCTTTAAGACAAAAAACCCAAACAATAGCCCTTTCTTTTCCAGAGTCGATCACAGGATGAGATTGTGCTCCGAGGTGGGGGCCGGCGCCGCCCCGGGGTGTCCGGGATAGACGGAGAGGTGCGGGTTGTTGTACCCCTGGGCGGCTGAGGGCGAGGCCGGACCCTCACCCGCGATCCCGCCCATCGTCGCGGCTCCATGCTGGCCGCCTCCGCCGGGCAGGGTGGGCCAGGGCGCCACAGGTGGAGCCCCCCACCCGCCCGCCTGAACGAACCCTTGCTGGGGCCAGGGCATGGTGGGGGTGGTGGGAGAGTAAGGGGGCGAGGCGTACGGAGACCCCCCTGCCGGATGCGCGGAGTACATGGAGAGGATCTGAGAGTTGGAGAGCGCCGGCTGAGGAGGCTCTGGATGCCACGAAAAGAGGAAGTTTGAGTGTTTCTACTCTGGTAACAACTCAGGTTTCATTTTCAATCGCAGACGCCCCTCCTTGAATAGGACGGGCTCATGTTCTGCACAGCACATTCCCAGTTGAGGAGATTTGGCTCAACAGGGACCAGTATATGACGAGGCGACCAAGCCTTTGCGATGGCTGCTTCTAAATTATGGGACAGGATACTAGTGGGCAGATCTGCCCAGACCTTAGATTAGTCACGATTAAAAACACAATTTTACTCATCTTGAGCCGTTCATCCCTGGCCTCGTTGGTCCCTGTTTATTGTACATTCTGCTGCTTGTGCTTTTTGTCTTGGATTTTTACTCTGCTATCTATTCCATTTGTGTTGATTTTTACTCTATTATCTATGTTATTTGTGTAGATTTTTACTCTGCTATCTATTTCATTTGTGTAGATTTTTACTCTATTATCTATGTTATCTGTGTAGATTTTTACTCTGCTATCTATTTCATTTGTGTAGATTTTTACTCTGTTATCCATTTATTTGTGTAGATTTTTACTCTGTTATCTATTTCATTTTTGTAGATTTTTACTCTATTATCTATGTTATTTGTGTAGATTTTTACTCTATTATCAATTTTAATTTTTGTAGATTTTTACTCTATTATCTATGTTATTTGTGTAGATTTTTACTCTATTATCAATTTTAATTTGTGTAGATTTTTACTCTGTAATCCATTTATTTGTGTAGATTTTTACTCTGTAATCCGTTTATTTGTGTAGATTTTTACTCTATTATCTTATTTGTGTAGATTCTTTCTCTGCTACGTATTTCATTTGTGTAGATTTTCACTCCCTCTTATTTATCTGATTTGTGTAGTTCTACGTATTTACCAGTTTACTCGCACTTGTTCAGCACTTTGGTCAACATCTGTTGTTTTAAATGAGCCATACAAATACATTTGACCTTGACCTCGACCATTAAAAAAAACACAGTGAATACCTATGAGTAATCATTACACATTGTATTTCCTCCTTTTTTCGACGTTTTTCTCTTTAAACCTTGGCTAGTTGAATCTTCCACGAAGAACCTCCTGATAAATCTCTCTGACGTTATTCTGCGTCTACATCCTCCAAAATGTGACTCTGTTGTAGCTCGGCTCTTATCATCAGTGCCTCGGGAATTACGACGTTCTCAGCGTGCGTACACATCCAGCCATCATGGGAAAACGTTCTGTGCATTCACGGAACACACTCCTCTCTCTAGCTGGTCCCGGTCAAAGGTTTAGAGGTCAGTTGAGACTACACAGCTGCTCTGTAAGTACTGCACGTATATACAACATGGAGTGTATTGTCTATTGCAGAGTGCACGATAACAGCCGAGGGCAACAAATGCCGATTTGCCCTGTTGTTTAATGATGGCGGTGTTTATTTGCATAACTGTGCACTAAGCCTTCATGTAAATATTCACTGGACGGAAATGTTCTGTTTTTTTTTTTTATTGCCCTTTCTTACTCACTGCGTTGTCTCATATCATCAAAATAAGCAACTGTGACCAGTTTATGTGTTTAATTTGGCTCAAGGAGACGAGGCGGCAGCTAATGCGAACTCTCACAGATTAGACGTGGGTGTAAATTTTTATGTCAGGATAATATTTCAGCATTCCTGGACGTACTCACCCGGCTGTGTGGCCTGACTGGGCGGAATGGGCTGACTGGCCTGACTGGGCTGGATCTGTGGTTCCTCCAGCTGGATGGCGAAGACCTCCATCAACGCTTTACTGGAGGATGACTACAGCCGGAGGAGGAAGCATTTCATTCTTAGAAAACACAAGTTATGGCCCAACAAAAGAGGACAACTATCATACATGTATCCTACATAATAGCAAGTTTTCTCCCTCGAAAAGAAGAAAATTTGTGCTTTTCAAAAATAATTACCTGATTAATCTGCTCTGATGTACAATCCGGCTGTTGACTGAACAACTCATAATCCGATGTCTGAAAATAAGTGACAGTTGCAGTCGATTTTGACCCTTTTTTAAAAACAATCTTTCAAAACTGACCTCTTATTAAGTAACTTACCTCGCTTGGAGATGTTGACATATCGCTCAGCACCAACAAGGTGCTGTTCTATTGAAATGAAAGAGATTAAAAAAAAATGTATACTTGACAGACAAACACACAAAACAAAAGACAAAAAAAAACTCCTCTGACTTGTGTCGGGGTCTCGGCGTGGTCCTGTGGGGTCTCTGCGTCGACTTTTTCACAGACCTCCCTTATGTCGTCCAGCACAGGATCAGCCTGTTGCACAAACACAACAGCATATATGGCGATTTTTATTACACCGAGCTTAAGTGAAAAAACAACAACAACAACCTGAGTATAAGTGTCAAAGTTTCTCTCTCACTGCTAACAAGGGAAACACTGTCCCCGCATACTTTGAACGTTCAAACCATTCATTTGACTCATCTGGACCGGTCGAGTTTCCCATTAGCGACGGATAATAAACGTATTTGAATAGTGCACGCGATAATGGCCATGTGTGTTTGTGTATTTGTGCCGAGCCAGCGTTGGCAAACGACCCGACAGCTGTTTACGGACTTTAGTCGGGAAGAATCTGAGCTGGCACACAACAACCCTCCATCCAAAACACACTCGCAAAGAACAGCAGCCCCCTTGTGGTTCTAAATGGTATTACTCCAAGGAATGTATCCTATTCCAACTATTTGTACCATTGAAGTAAGTTCCAAATGTTGTACTGATCAAACACTTAGGAACCGAGCTCTATTCCCAGGTTTATACAAAAACATTGCGTCCAGGAAACACAGAGAGATAAATCTCCTCCTCTCTTCTCATTACCAGGTTGGCTGTCTTGATGTAGAAGAGGTTGTGGGTGTCCTCCTCTTGGTAGATGTAGGCCAGAGCTCGGGGGTCCGACTTGTCCTTCGTCAGCGAGCTGATCCTGCTCCTCTCATGGTCATGTTGTACAGCCTGAAAAACACAATATAACGAAGATTAGAGCCATTTCACGGTCCGGAGTGTTCACCATTAAAAACAAAAATTCCACCTGCTGAGTAAATACTGTGACTGAAATCATTGGTTTGGTAAGTACTTGATCTCATATTTGAATAGAATAGAATGGAATAGAATAGAATAGGATAACTTTACTGATCCCTGGGAAATTACAGTGCAGCAACAGCAAGAAATGGAAACTCAATATTAAAAAAGCAATATGAAATACAGAAAAAGTATAAGTATTTACAATATAAAGTAGAAGAGAGAAGAATAATGTAAAAATAAAATGCATATACAGACTAATAAGTAGGACTCATGATAAATATTGAGAGTGCAAATAAAAAATAAACAGTGAACAACAAGGACAGAGGGATGAAAATGCTGAAACTGAGCTTTTGACAAGAATAACAAATCTTTCCTGTGTGTATCACTACAACAAACATTTGAGCCATAAAACCGAAAATAAACACAGTCTAAACGGCCACTTCTCTTTAAAGTGGGGAAGGATGGGGAGCACTTCCTTGTTGCATTAAACCACCATGTTTCTCTGGTTATGATTTTTTATACATATATTAAAATTTTCAAACGTGATTAAATTCTCATGGAATGAAAAGAGCAACTCATTAATGAAGACTTTAGATCTGTTGAATAAGGCCTGTGCTTCCCCTCCCAAAGGATCTGGATTTACCCAGTCTGAGCCAAACACTAAATAACTGGAATGGTCATTATAACTGGCATTAGTGTGGGCGCTCCAAACAGGAAACAAGCTCATTTCATTCGCTTGGAAAAACCACAGTGTTTTTTGCGGTTGCTTAGTGCAAGATTGACCAGAAACATGTGACATCGGACCGGGCTGAGGAGGGCGCTGAAACTTCAGGGAGAGAGATG
>CAESWR010000696.1:74402-84660 GCA_903171835.1 Mullus surmuletus | reverse complement strand
CGGCACTTGACGTGATGCGCGCGCACCGCGGCCGCCGCATCCCTCCGCCGCGAGGGGAGCAGAGTCCCACAGACACGGGAGATCCACGCAGAAAACAGCTGATCGGAGGCACCGGAGGGCGCGGGAACCGCCGCCGCCGGTCTCCTCTTTGAGTGACAGCGAGTCAGAGAGCGTCAGACGTCACGGAGGAAGCAAACATCCCATAATGTGGGAGCGGGCAGGAGGAGAAGGTCAGGCTGGAGATGTGGCAGCTCGGAGCTCACAGCACACTCAAGGTCGGGGTGTGATGTCACACCTCAGCCCCCAGCTGGCCCATCAGCCGGTGACCCCGTGACCCCCACGGCTCCTGACACGGTTCCCTCTCAAGGTGGGAGAACTTCTTTGCACTCCTGGTGGTTGATGGTTGCTTCACTTCTTTCTCATCTGGTGACGTCTCCACTTCAAGATCTGAGAAATCCACTGAGGAAAGAAGACAGGTGGGGAGAAGGAGAGCCAATCAGGAGTGGCGAGGCCTCGGACCCATCAGGAGAGGAGAGCCAATCAGGAGTGGCGAGGCCTCGGACCCACCAGGAGAGCCTGGGTGGAGCTCAGGGGGAGCAGGTGAAGCTCCTCTGATGCCTCCTCATCCAGATGCTGAGGTGAAGCTGAATTAGTGCATCATATCATGCATCATACTGTGTCCTATCATGTGTCATACGGCATCATATCATGTGTCATACTGTATATTGTATCACATCATGTATCATACTGCACAATACTGCATCATATCATGTATCGTACTGTAATACTGCATCATATCATGTATCGTACTGTAATACTGCATCATATCATGTAACATACACATCACAATGTGTGCTGTTGTGTGATGTCATCGCGTGGGTGTAGTAACATGACATCACTTCCTACATCTACATCTATGATACAAGTGGACAGGCCACGCCCACCTGCCACTCAGCTGTTTGCCGTCGTTGTGGCCGAGCCTCTGCACAGGCGAGGAGGGAACGATGAAACACTCGGTGTGCTGGACGCTCTTTGATGGACGCGCAGGCGCCGATGACATCAGCGTCACGTGATGCTCCACAACCTGTCCGCAACCTGGCAGCTGAAGCCACGCCCACTTCTGGTTGCTTTCCCTTTTTTCACATTAATTGGCGCTGTGGGCGGAGCTAATCGCTGATGAAAGCCCTCAGCTCCTGCCCAGGTGAAAGCCCCCACTACAGCTCTCATCCCGCCTCACACACACACACACACACACACACACACACACACACACAGCGATGCAGTAATAAGTACTAGTGGAGCGGTTCTAATTAAAGCCTGTCAATCAAAGCCTCACTCTGCTACACCTGGAACCAGTGCAGCGGTGGGTGATTACAGAAGCTCACTGAGGCTTAAACCACTTTCTCTGCGGTTTTATGTCAGAGCTGAGATGAAAGGAGAAAAGGTGACCAAGAAGGCTGAGGTGGAAGGTGGAGGCACCGCGAGGAGCCGCCCCTCCAGCAGCAGCAGGTGTCTCCTCACGGCCAAAAATGTCTTCACGCCGCATTCATGTGCAACAAATCCCAAGTTAACACCGAGAAGAAGCGTGAAACATCTTCACCACTGCCGGCTCGGCGCTGCAGCATCTCGACCTCCACCCGGGGTATCAGCTCTCTGAGCTCATTGCATTCTGGGTAGGCGCGATATGATGCATCTGTCCGATAAGGTGGGATCAGCTGCACGGAGCTGCTTTAAAGCACACACACTCTGTCTCTTCTCTGCTACAATTAAAGGTCCGATATGCTGCAAAACTGACGTTACAAAGGTTCTCTGACGGTGGTGTGTCTCCACAGTCTGTGTTTGAGGCTCCGGAAGTGAAACAATTCCGTCTCCTCCCTCACTTGCTCGCTAAACTTTTTGGTGAATGTGTGCTGAAACCCTCTATATTTACCAAGCAGCGGCGCGAACACACACAGCGAAGCTACTAGCAAAGCACAGCAGCTGCTCTGTTGTTGCTGCATCAAAGGGCACAGAAGTCTGTTTTTACTCCCTTGTTCTGAGCCTCTGAAGACCCAGTGGATCCTTTTGAGTTTAGCTGGAAATGTATCAACAAACGTTTCCAAAGTTTTGCATGCGTGTGTGTGCGTCCAGCAGCTGAACAGCTGAAGCTAAAGCACGGATCAACACCAGCTGTCCGCAACACGACTCCAAAGGTGGGAGCTGGAAGTCTTGTCATGTTGTGTTGCTTTCCTGTGTGTGTCTGCTCAGCCTGACAGCCTTAACACGTTAGCACTGTGGCTAAGCTAACTCAGCCACTGCTGTCAACGATCCTGTCCTTGAATCATATGCAAGTCGTTAATATGTGGAGACATTGAACATCAGATCTCTAAGCGAAGCCTCATCTGAAGCAGCGTGAGACACTTGTCTGTTGTTGTGGTGAGCGGGTGGTCTGCAGTGGTTACCCACCATAGATAGATCTCCCCCAGCTTCTCCAACACTCTCTGACTGACATGCAGAGCTCGTGTTCACCTTCCTTTGTTAGCTGATGGTAGCTGATAGCAGCCGCAGCAGCTAAAGGCTAATGAGAGCTGCTGGTGTAGCCTGTGTGTGTGTGTGTGTTGGTTGGTTTGTTTATTGAGAGGTGTTGTTCATGGCTGCAAAGTTGAGCTGCTAAAGGCTGCAGCAGAGCTTGAGGTGTGTGTTTGGCTTTGATTACTATTACTATTACTATTACTATGACTATTACCACAGCCATCGCCATAAATACACCCTCAACATTAGCGCATGGTGATGCATCCTCTCACCTATATATGTCTGTGCTCTCCCTGAGAGGAGCGTGGAGGGGGCGTGGTATGGGACCTTTAAAGGTGTGTGTGTGTGTAAGGTAGAATTATTAAGTATATTATACTTCCCAAAAATGTGGTGAAAACTGTATGAACATGCAAAAAGTGTGAAAAACAAAGCAATGCAGGATAACAGACACATTTTTCAGGATCATCATTATTATTATTATTATCAAAAAGTCACTCAACAAAGCAATGAATGTAAAATCATCTTTTGTTAAAAAAGCAAATCTCCAGCATTCCTCGCCCAAGCAGCTTCATTATATATTCTCACAAACTATACAATTTTATTTCAAATAACATTTTAAAAAGAGAATTTTAAAAAGGCTTAATGTAAAACCTTCAGGACGTGCTCAGCGAAGGTATTTAAAACATTAAACACACACAGCTTTAATCATTAATAAGATTGCACACTGACAATAAGACACTTCTGCTTAAAAACCCTGAGAGGAGGCGGAGTCTCGTCTCCAACCCGGAGCGTCGCCTTTTCACACCAGATAATCTCCGTCGTTCATCAGGTAACCAGCGGCGATGGAGTCACTCACCCACGAGTCCTTCACGATCTTAAACTTCCTGCTGAAGCCGCGCCGCAGCGCCCTGAGGTGCTGCACCCGCCCGTCCTCCGCCACCACCACGTGCGTCACTCCTTCCTCCAGCCGCGGCGCCACCGAGCCGCCGTGGTAGCGCAGCTCCAGCGCCCGCACGTCCAGACAGGCGGCGGCGGCGGCGCTGCTGTCGGGCCCTCCGGCGTCCATGTAGGCCAGGCAGGGTCTGAACATGCTGGTGGCGAGGTCGTCCCAGCCGTAGCGCTGCTCCACGCCGCCCACTTCCACGGGCGGGGCAGAGGCGGCGGCGGCAGAGGCGGAGGCTCGCATGCGTGCGAACACCTCACGCAGCTGCTGCTCATCCGTGTCGGCGTAGTAGCTGTCGCCGTAGCTGTCGTACTCCCTGGAGAAGTGCTCCTTGGTGGACGGCGACATGTGGATCATGTGACGCGGTTGCCATGGCACCACCTGCTTCTGGTCCAGGCACTCCAGCAGCCAGGAGGCCCAAACCACGTCGTGCTGGTCGGACGAGATCAGGTTCTTCACGCGCATGTTCTCGCCGCCGGCGATCACGCAGTAGGTGTCCCGACCCGGGTTCTGCACCACGATCCCCCCACACCTGCACAAAACACCACCGCGCTTACTGGTCAGACTGGTTTCTTTTATATTTTCCACTTTTAAAGATTAAAGAAGAATCTTCTCTGATGTTAACCCTATCTACTCATCTGAACCCTGAAAAAATGGGGATGGGTCTCGACAAGGATAAGGAGGTGGGGTTGAGGTCAGGGGTCACAGGGATAAGACAAAGAAAACGGGGTAGGTGGTGACGGGGTGAGGAGGGTGGAGGTGAGGAGAGAAAGGAGGTTAGAGGGCAGTTGTGTAGATAAGGTGGGAACAGATGGGAAGATAAGGTGGGAACAGGTTAGAGATGGTGTGAAGATGGGATGACGGGGTAAGGAAAGGGCAAGGATAGGGTGGAGCTGCACTATATGAGCAGATGACCAACCAGTTGCCGTGGAAACGCAGGGCTCCGTGGCAAGTGGCTGTCTCACCATCATTCACAATCACATGTATCTGCCAGTCTTCGTTTGTCCTTATATGGCAAACGTTTATCAAGATGGCGGCGCAACATGGCGGCACCCAGGATGAGCGAGTCAAAAGAGTCTCGCCTGGTCAGAGCGGCGCTCGGATTTACCTGGCCACGCCCCTCTCCAGCTCGGCTTTGGGCTGGTCCTCGGTCCCGTTCAGGATGCAGAACTCCACGTCCTCGAACATGTCCGTCTCCTTGGTAACCCCCGACAGGTCCTGCGACTTGAAGTGGGCGACCACGTCCACCACCTTCTTGGCTTTGGCGGGCAGCTTCCGCTTCTTCCTCTGCGGCTCGTTGGCGTCGAAGTGGAGGTGGCGCGAGGCCAGCTTCCCCGAGGCCTTCCCGCGGAACCGGTCCAGCTCGGCCAGCGTCATGCACTGGTGCCAGTCCTTGTCCTCGCGGATCCTCTCGATCCGCGGGAAGCGCAGCGTGCAGCCCGTCTTGTACATGTCGCTGCTGACGATCTCGGCCGCCTTCACCTGCAGGATGACGGAGTTGCAGGGCTCGATGAAGACCTCGGGCCGCTCGCCGCTGCACAGGATGGAGGCCGGCGGGTTGTTCTTGCGGAAGACCTTCCAGTGCTTGGCGAGCCTCAGGCCCAGCTCGTACAGCTCCTTCATCGTGTAGCCCGAGCCGATGCGGCACAGCGTGTGGAAAACCGAGGGCTTCTCGCCGGGCTTTGGCGCTTCCGCCACGGCGCACAAGAAGTGTGACATCATCCCGCCGCGCCTCCCTTTCCCCCAGTACCCGCCTACAATCAGCAGGTCCAGCTCGTCCATCAGGCCGTCCACGTACTCCGGCTTGATCTTCAGCCAGCCCTCGCCGCGCTTGTCCGGTTTGTAGATGGACGCCGGATCCTTCACCATGATGCCCTCTTCTCGGTTGTCGATGGCGTCGTTGAGGGCGTGCACCACCTCCTGCACGGTTCTGGCGTCCGTCTTCGGCACCAGGTGCATCCGACCCTTGACGGGGGTGAAGACCGTCTGCAGCATCTCGTGCCGCTTGGCCAGCGTCTCCTTCCCGAGCTTCTGCCCGTTGACCAGCAGCACGTCGAAGACGCAGTAGCAGGTCTGCAGCTCCGAGTCCTCCATCAGCCGCTTGATGTCGAACTTGCTGCCCTTCTGCATGAAGGTGTCGGCGGTGGGGTTGTAGGCCATCATCTCCCCGTCCAGGATGCAGCTCACCACGTGGCTTTTGAAGACGTTGTGGATGTGCGGCGTCAGCGAGCCCTCCAGCGGCGACCCGCCAAACTGCTGAGTGTACTCAAACGCGTTGCGGCTGAAGTATTTGTACACGTCTCCGTCTTTGTGCAGCTGGATGCGCTCGCCGTCCAGCTTTGTTTGGATGTAGAAGTTGCTGTTGCCCATCTGCTTCTCCACGTTGCGGAGGTTGGCCACGGCCGCCAACATGGGTTTGAAGGCGGAGAAGAGTCCAATGGAGACGTCGCTGAGGGACACGGAGGGTTCGTGGAGCTGCTGGCACACCTTGTTCAGGTTCGTGTTGACGTTGTAGAGCTCGGCCGCGTCCGGGTGGAAGACCTGGAGGACCGTCTCCTTGCTGATCCCGAGCTTCATGTCCTTCAGGATCATCCGAATGAGCCACTTTTGCTCGAGGGCCGAGCTGTGCGTGATGAGATGCAGGAGGTTCTTCTTCACCAGATCCTTCTGCTTGCTGGCGTTGTTGACGGCGACCGAGTCCAGGAAGTCGTTGACCTCTTTGATGCTGAGCTGGCCCTGGCTGCTGCAGCGCTTCTTCAGCACAAAGTAGGCCATGCCGGCAAAGTCTCCGGCCTCGCCCTGCGACGCGGTCGGGGCTCGGTAGTTCAGCAGTTTGTTGGCCTCGGGGCCGTTCTTCGGGAGGCCGAGGACGTCGATGTAGAGCTTCGCCAGCATGCTCTCCTTGATGCCGTAGGCCATCCGCTCGCGCTCAAACTGCGGCACGATGAGGCGCATGGCGGCGTAGAAAGAGTCGGTGGTGCCGGGGTCGTCTTTGTGCAGCTCCGAGTGAAAGTTCCTCCACGACTTGATGAAGTCTCCGAGGGTTTTGGCTTTCTCTGGGCGGAGCTTTGACTTCTGGATTTTCTCCAAAACGTTGCACAGGTGAAGGAAGGGAACCTGAGCTGCGACGCACGGCCGAGCTGCGGCGTCGCCTTTCGGTGTTTCCTCCATGGCGACGTCTGGCTGCGACAAAGGCCAGGGACGGGAATTAATTGCAGATACAAAACAACTGGAAAAAAGTCACCAGACAACTTATGAGGACGCAACATTATTGTTATTGGGGTAACTTGTCTCTCTCCAATTCAACAAAGTGGACTCACTAAACTCTCCCCGGTTAGAGCAAGTAAACAAATACATTAATTGATACGTGCACTGATTATTCGAGTATAATTGCGATGGTGTCAAACGTCACAATAGCACCAATCACTCAGAGTAACCATGAGCCTGACTGGGAGCTGGACATGTCCTGGCTTGCCTGTGAGCGACGCGCCCACTTTATTTTGAAATACACAACGACAAGAAACCGGTGGATCGTAACGCTGAGTGCGACTTACACTGGAACAAGATAAAAAAATGTGTTTGGACCACATAAACTGACAAAATCAACCTCGCTTTCGTCGGGAATAAAAAGAAATGTGGCAAATCGCTTTTCAAAATAAAAGCCTTTGTTGACATCATACTTTAAACGACTTCCAAGAGTAAAACAGCGATTATACGGGAACCGACGGGCGCAGTTATGTGTCTTAACCGTAACTTTGAGACAAACATGAGTAACATTACCGGACGTTAGTAGGTTAGAGATGTTTGTTAAAATGCTGTGAAAACCAGAGCTGCTTCTATTAATAATAAAAAATAACTAATTTATCCTCGTATTTGAACGATTTAAATGTCATATTCCGTCACAGTCCGTCGCCTTCACTTCATCCACAGAAGCTGCCGAGCTGTCAGCATCTTCTCATCTTCTCAGCTCCACACTTTCATTTCCTCGGTGACTTCCGGTGCTCACTGATGACGTCACGAAAGAAAAACCCCTTTAGTTGATGAGAAGAGACGTTCGATGACGAACACCGACATTCACCTGCTTTGCTCGTCGACGCCGCGCACAGAACACACAGACGCCGCTACATGTTGTGTACTTCCGGGTTTGCAATGCAGGGTCCGTCAGGGAATGCCTTCCCCCGGAAACACGGTCATCACCGTGACCGTTTCCGGTTAGAAAACCTCACTTCAAAAATAAACAAATCGGAACCTCGTGGAGCTAAAATGTCACTTTTCTCTCCAGGTTTGATATGACGTGACCTCTCAGCGCTGTTGTTAGTGGAAACAAACAGAAGTTATATGAAAATCATTCCATCGTGAAATACTGATTGTGTGAGTGTTCGGTCTCTCCATCCATGTCCACCCGTGCTCCCACCTCTCACCAACTGTAACATTCTACATGTGTGCAGATGATGAATACAGTTGAAAAGCCAAAACTAAAATGCATTTTGTAAATGCCATGTTGGTGAACCAGCAGAGGAAGTGCAGCAACAATGCAACCAAACACCAGGAAATAAAATAACACCTGATCAGCTCAAATGTGTATAAACAACCATCTGGTGTGTCATCAGATGTTCCCTGTGCTGGTCTCCAGCAGCTCACTGCTGTGTCTCCATCCTGGATTTCTATGTTTTTGTTTTGTTTTTGTGACCAGTTTGTGATAGGATTAGAGGTTTGTCAGAAGTTAAGAAAATGACTTTGTATGACCCACGCCGATGAAGCTGGTACATCAAAGTTTGAGTGCGATCACAATTTCATGTTGTGAAGAGTTTGAAGAGAAGCTGCCATCGTCTGCGTGTGACACGAAAGCACTCGCTTGTTGTTGGCAGATAGAAAGAAAACGAGGCGTTCCCCGTCAATAAAAACCCACCACCAAACAAGAGGCGTTGACATCTTATTTTGCATCAGAGTCTCTATTAGATATTTTATTGTCAACGTTCCCGCTCCGCCCCTCGGGCCGGCCGTGACAGTCCACCGGCCGGCGCCCTCAATCCTTCCCTGACGTTTTGTCCGCTTTCATTCCTCCTTCTTCTTTGGTTCCTCCCGGCTCTGCTGCCCTGAGCTCTTTGGCAGCGGCTCAAAATAAGGTCTGTAGATGTAAACTCCACCGGCGACGCCGAGCACCGTCGCAAAGGCCATCTGTGTGAAGGGGATCCTCCGCCGGAACATGGCTGCTCCCAGCTGACGTGAGCCAGTGGATCCTGGGGGAAGATTTTGATTGTGGCACATGATCTTGTTACAATTTGTTATATTTGCACCTTGTGGCTTTTACTTTTCATTTGTGTAGTTATGTACATTTCATTTATTATATTTTTCTTGTGTATTCTATTCTAAAGTCTATTTTATCCTTAAGTCTATTTTTATTTCTATTCTATTTTATTTGTATTCATTTTAAAGTGTTGTATTCTAACTATTCCACAGTTGCACTTTGGAGCTCGTCGGAACACATTTCACTGTGGCTCCGCATCCATATGTAACAAATAATAAAGAATGACAATAAGAATGTAATAATTAACTAACTAATTAAACGTCCCATGTTCAGAATGTTTCACAGAAGTAACATGACTGAACACGACAGCATTTAAACAACAAGAAAAAGGTCCTGTTATTGCTACTCTTACACTGAAAGCGCCACCCGGATGTGACGTAACGCTGCCCGTTAGCTTGGCGGCTGCACGTCCTGTCTAAGGCCTGTGTCACTAACCGGCCGGACGGTTCTGTCGGCTGTCACGTGGTGCCGGACGTTTACCGGGGCGCGTTTGAGGCGGCGGCGCAGTGAGCACCGGAGACGCGGACCGGGAGGACACAGAACACCGGGGACACGACGGCGGGACACGGAGGAGACGGTCGCCAAACCGGAAGCTCGCTTCTTCTTCTCCTCCTGCTGCTGCTGCTGCTCTTCTTCTTCTCCTCCTTTGCAGAGCTGTGACGTCGCCCCCTGCTGGGCAGCGCTGCGCAGTGCGGCTGCGGGTATTTTAAAGACAAATGAATGAATAACTGAATGAGACTGAAGATAATGATGATTATTATCAGCGCTGCTCCTGATGCCACTTCCCCCCGACATCACTTTGACTTTCACTCTTGAGGTGGTTCTGAAACCAGTACTTTTACACTGTTGATACTTATTTGTACATACAAAGCATTGGCCGTATTGTATACTATTTATTTCTTTACTTCTTGCAATTACTTTTCTTTCTGGGTTTATTTACTGCGTTTTTCTGTAGTGGGATCATTAACACTGCTGGACCCCGCGAGCTTTTATTGTGAAGGCGGGGGGGACGTCACACCGGAAGCGAGTGAACGCGGAAGCGCGCGGAGCAGCGCCGTGTTTGGAGCGGATTGACCGCTGACACCAGGAACACCGCGGAACAGCTGACTGGGAGAAGTGGGTGTGATGGTGTCAGCCTGTGAGCCTCACCGGTACCCGTAGGTGTGTGACGTCACATCCGGCGCAGGAACGCCGTTCAGGCCGTGGCTGTAAATGGAGCGAACATGAAAAGTTGCGTCTGAAAGCAGCAGGTGTTTCTTAATGTTGTTTCCGCCGGTGGTCTCGTCAGGTGTCATCAACCACAGACGGTCTGGATGGAGCACTTCCGGCAGCGCTTCCGGTTCGGCAGTAAAGAGGAAGATGTGAAACTGAGGAAAAGAAAATCACAGCTGTACGTCAGAGAGGACGAGAGCTCTGCGAGGACCGGTGAGAGAGAGAGAGAGTGTGTGTGTGTGTGTGTGTGTGTGAGAGAGAGAGAGAGAGAGAGAGAGAGAGAG
>CAESWR010000695.1:11143-24138 GCA_903171835.1 Mullus surmuletus | reverse complement strand
TTTTTTTTATCTTTTTTTGTTTTTTTTTACCTTTTGGCAGCCTTGGGTGTCTCTATATTAAGCCGCCGAGCCGAGACCATGTTGAGCTGACACAGAAATATAAAGTGTTACAGAGAATTTGCATGTGCAAAGACCACAAAGTGGCTCCAAATCAATCAATCAACTCTTGATTATTATCAAATGCAGCCAGAGGTTAAAAACTAAGCGCTCATCCATATGGAGCATGACATGCAAGAGACATATTGCGGCCAGTAAACTAACAAAAAGATGGGAGATGGGAGGAAAAGAGTCAGATTTGAGGTTTCCGAGACACCACCTAGCTGCCCGCGGCCGCCGCCGCCGCTCCGTTTCACAGGGTATTAATTTCCCGGCGACCCGGTGGCACCATATGTCCCACATAGCCGGTGATTGAGTCATCCGGCCGGCTCGTGAAACATGTTGTGACAGGCCGTTCGTGGGCCACGGACTTGTTTACCTCAGCTGCGCGTTTCACCCCCCCAACACACACACACACACACATGCCGCCGTCATGCCAGTTGACTCATTGGCCCTCGACCAGGAGCAGCCGCCCTCCCCGGCGAGGGAGCGGCGGCGGCCTTGTTGCTGTCCAGAGGGAGCAGGTGACTCACAGCGGGGAGCCGCGGGGCGACAGCAGGCAGAAGTACAGCAGGTTTATGGAAAGAAAGAAGAAGAATCACGCCGTCACCAGCACGCCCCGCTGCAAACTCTGAACCCGCCGCGCTGATTGGCGGCCTGTGTAATGAGAGCTAAAAATTGTCCCCAGATTAAAAGAAGAGGCATTAGCCGGCTCACTGCGGCATCACTTTTGATTGCCTCTCTCGCCCAATCGCCGGGACTGCAATTATGATTTATGACTTTTTAATGCGGCCATAAGTCGATGCAATCACAAGAATAAATGGCTTAAAATGGAAGATTGTTAATTGGAAGTTCCATTCAAAGCTTTATTTCCCGGCAGATGATAGCACACTGCGGTATCTCTGCCCGGGAAGACAGGGAAAAAAAAGCAAAGCGGCCCCTTGAAAACCGACGCGGCGATAAACGGCAATGAAATAATAAGCCTCGACAAGCAAAAGTCAACCGGCAGATAATGAGGAGTGAAGAAAATAAATGGAGAGCGGCAACTCGCCGACCTAAATATTTAAAAAAACGGGCGGCCAGAAAGTGTGTACATACGACGGCGTCGGGACAAAGGAGATAAACCTTGTTTGATTCTAATTTTACCGTTTCCTCCCGCATCCGTAATGAGATTTCTGTCAGATTAAAGCCTCTCGAGGACTTGAGACGAGCGACTTGTCTCTCCGCATTACACCGTGCTGACGCCGCCGCCGCCGCGTCACGCCATGAGTTAGTGGGTTTCTCTCATTTGCGAGTTTGCCTCCCCGTAACTCTCTGATGAGGGTTTTTTTTAACGGCGCAGCGTCTCCGAACGTGCACCCAGACCGTCGCGAAGCCTCCGCGTGGCCTTTAAATACACGTGTTGGAATAAAGTTGAGTTGTCGCCGTCTCGCACTTCGGCTTCCCGCCCGTGCTCGGGTTTCCTCACCCGCTATAATGAGGTGAAACCGCACATATCTGAGACGAGATGCGGCGACTGTGCTTTATTTGTGTCCTCGGGAGGTTTTTGCCGTCTCCGATCCTCCGCCAAATGGAAGAGGAGGACTTGACACTTCTTGATAGGATTTTTTTTAATTCTGGCGAGCGGCCGTCTCTGACATGTGGTCATCTCGTCTATAAACGGCAGACTTTGCATAAGTTTTTCTTTGTGAGAAGAATATTTCTGTGGAGGCGGGAGAGGCTTCATTCTGTCAAGTCCCGGTGACTTATTTCAGAAAAAGAAAAAAAATCCCCTCTAATGCACCCTTAATTATCGAACTCTTCTCCTCATCAACCGATCATCATCCTCATCATCATCAATCTGAACATCTCATAAACTGATCATCATTAAGCCTGATTTAGACATCATCATTTCCCATTTTCATTGCTCAGCGAAGCTCTCATTAGCTGTTGAATTTAGCTTGTTTGGAACACCTGCACCCCCCCACCCCCTCCCTCCACACACACACACACGCACAGCCCGCTCCCCGTCCCCGTCCCCCTCCGCAGACTAATCAACTTCACAGAAACTGTCATTAAGGGCGGAGGGAAGGGTCTGACACCACAGATGGCTGCAGCCTCTTGCAAATGAGTTCTGATTACGAGAGGTGGCAGGTTTCACTCCTCTTCTCATCGGCGCATTTCACGCCATTAGGCAAACACCGCGCGGGGGGTCGCGGCGCCCAAGGACATTTACATGCTAGATTTACCTCGGCTAAGTGACCTTGTGTTTTTGGCGCGGCCGGTCTCCTCGCCGTCGTTTTGAAAAGAATCCGACATCCCCCGTTTGAGAGTGTGCTGGCAAGCGGCGCGGCGCCCGTCGGAGCCGTTGGTTGTTTTTGGCTCGCTCCTCCAACCAGGTGCTCCCGCCCCTTGATCCCTGCCATGGAAAGCAAAGCCTGCGAAAATGACATCAGGTTCCCGCCGCCGCCGCCACCGCCGCCGTGCTTCGCATCAATATTTAAAGCTCCGGCTCATTTGAAAGTTGATTTTCTCTCGCCGACTCGGAAAGCAGCGATCACGGAAGGGAAAGTCGCTATTGATCCGTTAGGAGAGGAAGGAGAGGAAGCTGCGTTCACACACCTTCCCATGTAGGGAAGCTCCTGTAAACACAACCTGTCTCAATCTGTCTCAGCTGCTTCTTGGCCTCTGCGAGCTCTGAGGGACGCAGGGGTTTTCTTCTTCAGGCTCAGTCAGACCATCTCTATCGTGTCCATTTCTCAACTGTCTCTCCTGTTTTTCGAAGGTGTGAGGCGACCTCCCGAGCTGGACAAGACCAACCACAGCGTCCACTACACCCTCCTCATTGCCTGCGTACTGGTGGCCTTCGTGCTCGGCGCCTTCCTGTCGGGCTTCCTGGTGTCCTGCTACTGCAACCACGCCGGCCACAAGACCAAGAAGCTGGCCAAGGACCCCGAGGCCCAGATCCCGCACGCGCTGTCCCTGCGCAGCCTGGCCAAGCTCAACGGCCTGCTGGACAGCCAGGGCAAGGATGACAAGCTGGAGGTGTCGTCGCCAAAGATCTACAACTCCTTCTTCACCAACGGGAAAGAGCACCACCCGCCCAGGAGGAACGGGCACCACGGGATGACCATGGGGGACCTGGTCCACCCGCACCACCACCACCACCTCCACCACTCCTCCGAGCTCTCGGGCCTGCCCACGCCGGACTCCACGCCGGAGCTGCCCATCAAGAGCATGAAGGCCTTCAAGAACCAGTGGGAGAAGAACCAGAACTGCAACAACGCCAAGGAGCCGAAGTCTCACAACGGCTCCCGGCCCAGCTCGGCTCTGCTCCCCCAGCAGGTGTTTCCGTACCCGCACGCCATGGCCAACGGCCAGCCACTGGGCGGCCACCTGCACCCGGAGGAGCGCAAGATCCACAACTCTGAGCGCATGCTGTCCCAGCAGCCGTACCCGGGTTACTCCCAGAAGGTCATGGAGGTCACGTCTCTGGATGAGCTCCTGAAGCACATCCACGAGGCCAGCAGTAGCAAGAACTCGCAGTTGATCAGCCCGTCGGGTCTGATGGCGAGCGGCGGCGGTGGCGGCCAGCTGGCCTTCAGCAGCCGCATGCAACCGCAGATCCCCGAGACGGAGTCGGCGCCCTATTACAGCTCGTCCACCTTGCCCCGAGACAGCCTGACCCGCCGCATGGACGTCCCCCCGGACATCCCGCCGCACCACCAGTCCACCCTGGAGAGGAGGCACTCGTCCCAGAGGCACTCGCTCATCGCCGCCGCCGCCAAGATGCCCGGCGGCGGCGGCGGAATGATCCCTCGTCAGCACAGCTTCAGCCAGAGGAACGGCGGGCCGCACCAGCCGCCGCCGCTCTTGGCCCGGATGAACTCGACGGGCAGCGCCTGCGAGGTGCACTACCCCCTCATCCCCAACGGCTACCTGACGCGCCAGCACAGCTACAACGGAGAGCAGCAGGAGGTCTCGCACCGGGGCGCCATCGTCCGCCGAGCCTCCTCGCTCAAACCCGACGTCCCCCCAAAGCCCCTCTTCATACCCGCCACGTCCCCTGTCAGCCAGCAGGGGAAGTTCAACTACTGAGGATGTATTGCCCCCCCACCCCCAACCCCCCCTAGACTCGAGGGAGCCGCCCCACCCCTCGTTCTGTCCTCTGAAAGGAACTTGCCTTTGAGGAGACGTAGTCGGTCCGAGGTTGCAGACCTTCACCGGAGAAACCAATCGCGTGGCAGCCTCTGTCACTGTGGACGAAAGCCTCAACCAAACTTGTTTTTTCTTTTTGTTTTTTTCCCCTTCTTTTTGTCCAACGAATATCTTTGTACCATATTGGTATTGCTCAGCTACTAGCTTATAATAGAACCTGCGGACTGGGGTGACGGGACACCACCTCCTAATATTAGGCTGCCAATGTCCTCAGTGTGGATTTACAATGCAACATAGTTTTTGGACTCGTTGATGTTGGAGAATGAAAAGAAAACAAACTTTCAAGTCGTTTTGAAGACTTCCGGAGGCTCCTGCGATGCTTAGATTCATGCTTTTGCTTAACCTTTTTCTGATGTAGTGTTGGTAACCAGTCCCCACCCACCCGCCCTCGAATGTGTTTATATTATGCATGTGTGTGTATATATATGTGTGTTTATATCCACACCGTATATGTATACATATACATATGCAGTATATGTAACTTGTGGTGAAAAGTCAGCGAACTCCCCTGAAAGTAGTTATGTCTTTGCCTTACTATACTCTTTCATCTTTGGGCATATGAAACGATCCCCCTCCCTTCGGAAACGTCTCCGGGACATGAAAACATGCACTTCATCGACTCATTGTCAGTTGGCCAAAACAATGAACCCAAATTAGTGAGCGGCGACACTTCACTAAAGCAGCTATACTTGTCTTTTCTCTCATTTCTTTCCTTTTTTTTTTTTCCTCTCTGTTTCTTTGGAGGTGGGGGCGGAATCCGGCCCCCCAGCCAAGTGTCAGGCGACCTCACCGAGTCATTTTGAGTTCATTGAGAATGTTTCTGTACGATTGGTGCTCCACAAGTCTCGTGGGTCTAACTTCCTCTGCAACGGAAAACAAACAAATACTGTATCTGCTGAAATATTTCTGGACCCAAAGAGGGTGAGACAACAACGCCATGCCGCGAGAGAATGAACGTAGAACTATAGAGTGGACTGCATTTATTATAATCGACTTTGTGGCTATTGGTTGTAAATAAAGAAATAAGTACTAGCCAAATTTTAACTGTATGTGTAAATGTGTGCCTTATTTAATAATAGTGTGTGAGTTGGGGGTTAAAGGGGTCAATGCAAGGGACTCTGATGGCGACTATGCTACCGTGTATCGTAGGTGTTTCATTTTCTATGGTCGTCAGTACGTGTCACGCAGTATCTATTGTATATCTGAAGAGTTTCATTCCAGAATGAGATTGAAAAGGAAACCCGATTCATTGACAAATTGATCGTCTCTCCAAATCGAATGATCAGAATCTTATTTCACAACAACGATCCTGAGCCGTTTTCTTTTGTGTCTTCTACACATTATCGTCAAATGCAGAATCAACGACAATTTATCAGCTGTATTTTGGAATGAAACCCTTCGTTTCAATTCTTTTTTGTTTTGTATTTCCCATCCCAGATGTGTGAGCCTGCAGATGTTTGTTTGTTTGTTTTTTTCTGGTTATTCTGATTTTGACGGGCAGCTGCAGGGCGCAGATGTTCGGGTCCGTCTCTGTTTTGCGTCGCTTTACATTGTGAATGTTTCACTTTTTTTCTCCTTTTTTTTCTTTTTTTTTTTTCNNNTTTTTTTTAATTTCTTCGCAGTAGCGGTCTCATATCTAAAGGAGCAGTTCACTATTTCCCCGCGAGTCCTTACCTTACAGGTCGGCAGCCACTGTAGAGGTCGCGTTTATTCCGACGAGTGGATGCTTTTTTATCCCAACAAAGCACTTTCATGTGGAGATAAAGAAAGGTAAAGCGTCTACAGTGGATGCAGCCGGAGGTCGCGACTCGCCTCTCTGACAACTCCAACAACACCTGAATCAAATCAAAGGAGCTGGGATGGCGCCGCTTTTGTGTGTAGGAGTCGCGTGAAAACCACAGAGAAGTGCAATGTTCTCTGATCCGACAAGCTCGAGATTGTTTTCGGATCGATACTTGGGAAGCGATCACAGAATGTGTTCCCAGGTCGCTGCGCTGCCAAACATCTGCTGGGGGTCGACCTCAGGGATGCTGATGCCTTTTTGGCTCTGCCTCAGAAATATCACACCTTCAAGACTTCTCCACTGTTGCACTTTTCAGCAGAGTCACTTTGGCCACAGCCGACTGGAACCCGTGATCAATTTTGTGTAACCAGCACTACGTTATTTACTGTACCTGCGAGCCGTGCGTGTTTATTGATTGAAAGTTTCCCAGAGCTCATTTGACCCTTTGGAAAAGTTTACTCTTCATATTCCAACTCCACTAATTGAAGGAAACGAGGCCAACCGTGTTTGTGGAATGCAAAAAGTAGATTTGGGAATTAACGAGCAGCAGAGCATTAAATCGCTTTTTGAATAACGATTTAAGGTCGTGACCATAATGGAGGAACTTTTGCAGCTACGTGTTCAAGGAGTGAAAGTTTTTTGTTTTGAGGTTTTTTTCTGTTTTTGTTTTTTTTAATTAATCTGCCAGTGACAGATTATACGGAAAGAGGAACGGTCTCGCCTGTAAAAGCTCTATCAGTATTTGATTTGGTGTAAATACATTGTTGTGGGCGGGGTCTCATTGATTCAGTATTATGTTCTTTTCTGTTTGATTACCAGGCTATGCCTCTTGAGTTACTATGAATTTGGTCTCACAGAATACCATTGTATGTCTGTTATACTAGAAATAAAATCAAAACATGACCCCAGTGTCTCCGGTGAATGTGTCGCGAGGGCGGAAACGTCTAAAGCCAAACATGGGCGTTGAGTGATGGGATTGCAATGGGAGTGCGTGAAACAACAGCAGCGTGCGGAGGTTTCCAAAACAAGGCGGCATTTAAGATGGTAACGTTAAAGGGATTGTTTACACGCACCAAGCCTGTAAGGTCCTCCAGCAGTCTTCTTCCACGAAGGTCCCCATCACAATTGGTCGCCATTGGACTTGTTGAAGACTGCTTCTACCACCGCTTCCAAACAGAGTAGAGCAGACAGTGCAGCTTCAAGGATGGCTACCATTTTTCTTTCTTCTTGTGTAATTATTCAATTTTCTCACGCAAAGACGTGATCGGATCTCAGAAGGTGTAAATGTGGTCTGAGTCTGACTGACATGGAGATCAGTGGGGTCAATACAGACCTTTCTCTTACTGTCAGACGCTAAGCAGACCAGTAAGTGATGTTAGCATGTTAGCATTTCTGCCATCAGCGTGATGTCAGTGTGTTTGATTCTATGAAGAATATCTCTGGATGCCTGGAACCTTTATTAGGAGTTTTTGGATGCTTTAGATGAGGTGTGTTTCGGGTCATGAAGCCAACAGGTGCAGAACATCTCAGAAAGCAAACGCCTGTGGATTCACCAGCACACGCAAAACCTCATAATACTTTTCGCTCAATGCTCCAAGTCAGGAGGGTGCAGAGTCACACCAAAAGACCTGGACAGATTAGACGTGTGAATTTACTCCAAAGAGGAGTGTGACGCCGAGCTTTTCTGGCGAGTGAAAAGACGTGTAACAGTGAGGGGCCGTCAGCGAGCGCCATCACAGCCCGCCGCCGCCGCCGCCACCACCGCACGAGGAGGCAAAATAAGTCGCTGCTTTCATGCTTCATAATGCGCGTTCAGGCAAATCAAGGCTTTTATGAGCGAGTTTCACAAGTTACAAATTTCCAGCCCAAAAAAAAGAAAAGCTGAGCAGATTATAGCCTGGTGACAGGAAGCCAAGATGAAGATTTTTTTTTCTTTTGTGGAAAATGAGAAGCAGCTCGTAATGCTTTGCAAAGGATGAAAAAGTGAATGGAGTTTGGAGAGAAATAAGTTGGATTATCGCAGTATTTCGGAGGTCGCCTGCTCGCTCCACCTGCACGGGTGGCGCCGCCCGTCACGTTCCTGCAGCATTTTCTCAGAAAATGTCGCCAATTTCAGCGTTTCATCATTGAGAAAAAAATGTTGCCTTCTGACTTGAACAACGGTTGTAACAGTAGCCGGGGAGGAAGCACAAGGGAGCACGTTGCGCGCAGACAACATTTATTACGGTAACCAGGTAGGATGCAGAAAGCTTGTTGCACGCAGACTAAAACAACAGTTATTACGGTAGCCGGTCGCACCACCTTTATACTCTAAAGTATAACCGTGTGCACACACACACACACTCACACACACACCCTTCCTTTTTTCACCCCATGCCTGTTACTCTTTATTATCATTATTATTTAACTTTGAATAAACATGTCAAAATAAATGAAACGGCAACCGTCCCAGATTCTTCATTTCATCTTGACAACTTTGTCCCCGGATTTAATTCCAGAAACCTGCTCACCTTCGCGACGCGCCAAACGTCCGTGTCGATTCCCGGCTCGTTTGAACCGTCCTCACATCAGAGCGCGCTGACGTTAAACTCGCCGCCGCCGCCGCCGCCGCCGACTCATAGAGGAGCTTCCTGCGGCCTTTTGAGCTGTTGACTCGGCTTTGATCTTCCCCTGCGTCGGCTGCAGTTCGCCACCGTGACGCGGACGGAGCTCTTTTTGGATTTTTTTTTTGGAAGAACTTCTGAGCGCGTCAACCGTGAGAGCGGCCGCTATTGTCGCCCGACGCCATCGCGGATTAAGCGCCTCTCCGCCGCCGCGCGGGCTGAACAAACGGAGCGTTGAGTGAGAGCGGCGTGTCACGTTGGCTGCCTGCGTTGCATAAGCGGTAATAAAGAGTGGTGGTGTGAACGCAGCCCTGCGCTGAGCAAACATCCCGGAGGGGCGGGTTCACGCCGAGAGACGCTCCTGCAGGGTTGATCTCTGTTGATGGAAGCGTCGCGTGTTAAACGCTCCGACTCCTCGTTAACCCGTCACTGCACCTTCGCTGCTCAACACTTTTCAATTCTCCCTCCGTTAGACTCACACACACACACACACACACACACACACACACACACACACAAAAAGAAGCGCACGTTTGCCTCTAGAACGGGATGCGTGATGATTTTAACATGATATTTTAGCGCAGCTTGCAGCTCAAAGAGCGCCGCGTCACAATGGAGGCAGAAATGTGAAATCTGGATCGTTTAAAAATACTTTAATCTGGCGACGCCGCTGCGGAAACCAGAGACTCTCTTTCAATAATTGAGGTGAACTGTTTTCTCTCATGAACTCACGTAACTTAATAATGCATTCGTGATGATACAACACCCATCTGCATACGCTGCACACACACACACACACACACACACACTTTTGTAAGTAACTCCGCCCCCCATCCAACATTCACTACATTCATTTTGGAAGCAACTGATTTGATTCAGGGATTTTTTAACAGGAATTCAACATATTATCATAAATATCTAAATCCGAGCGTCCACTAGCTGTTTAAAAATAAAGAAACAATAAAATAAATGGGAAAAAAGGAGGGAAATACAACTCCTAAATACGATTATATAATCCTGTATCCTTCAAATATTCTGTAATAGTTCTCTCTGAGTCTTTTCTCCTCTACTGCAGGCCCTAAAATACCCTCAATACTCCATTTCCATCCATTATTTTATCCATTAACCTTATTTATTCGTCCCTGCACTTCCTACAACGTAACAATATCATTTCCCCATTTTCTGTCATTTCACACACACTCATGTGGTCGAGTGAATCATCCTGTAAACTGCTACATCCAAAGTGATTGGAGAATAAAACCGGAGCTCGGAAACGTCAGGAGCCAATCACAGGCTGGGCAAGCCTTCAAGGTTGGTTGAGGAAGCTCCGCCCCCAATCCTCCATTCACCCCCCAGTTGGAAAGAGTCAAGATGGCGGCCAAACATTTTGGAAACAAGAGGAAGAGACAGTTTTTGGGTTGTTTTTTTTTAAACGGAATTCAACGTGTTGTCACCAAACAACAAAGGTAAGACCTGCTGAGTTTCTACCACGACAACCTGCTTCATTTCTGAGTCTGTGCAGAGTTACACACTTCAGCTACACACACACTCACCAAAGCCTCCATTCACCCACAGCTGGAAAGAATCAAGATGGCGGCCAAACGTTTCAGAAGCAAGAGGAAGAGACTGGAATTCACCTCAACGAGCAGCAAAGGTAAGACCTGCTGAGTTTCTACCTCCACGACAAGCTTCTTCTCTGAGTCTGTGAAGTGCTTTCACACCACATGTGCCCTCAAATGTGCACCAGAGGCCCCAAAACACACATTTGCAGCTTAAAAAAAACTGTGCTTTCAAAATAAAAGCACCACTACAGCCACCGTGAGTCTTCTGCCTCTGAGTGCAGTGACTCAGCGTGTGTTCGGGGAGTGTGTGACTTTGTGTGTATTAGCGGAGTGTGTGACTTTGCGTGTGTGACTTGAAACGCCGCCATGATGACGTTTGCTCTTGTTTCTGCTGAGGAGACTTTTGGTCACAGATTGAAGAAACGTTGGAACCTGCGGAGGCTCGCTGGGCCGTTTGCCTCGTCACTGCCGACGGAGAGACAAATAGTCCCTGTCAAAATTTGTGTGTGTGTGTGTGTTACGGTTTTGTTTTTTTATCCAGTCACGGCTTTGGATCCATTCAAGCCTTAACATTTTCTTGAAAAAACTCTCAGTCGTCTCTCAGGATGAAAAATGTCCTCCATAAAAACTGCAGTAAAAATAACATCTGAAAAAAAAATGTCCACTTAAAATCTTTTTCAATCGACTGCAGCCTGAAATATATATATGTGTATATAAATATATATGTATGTATATATATATATATATAGTATATACTATTAATTATTTGGGGGGATTTTAACCCTCTAAATTGCTGTTTCTTTATGTAAATCAACAGTATTTTAATTGAAAAAAATTACAAAAATTACAAAAACTACAATTATTATTATTATTATTATTATTATTATTATTATTATTATTAGAGCCTCAGATGGGTTCATGATTAGCATTTACATTGAATTTTAGGTGTTCATACTCTTAAATAAATAAATAAATGAATGAATAAATGAAAAAATAAAAAGACAAGGTTCAGGTTTGCAGTGTGTGAAAGCAGCTTAGTTCCGCTCATCTCGAACAAACACCTGCACAGATCTGCCTGCCATCATCCACACACACACACACACACACACACACACACACGCCCACACACACACACACACACACTCTCAATCATCCCCTCATTGTGTCGGGAGCCGCGGCCTCGGCGGGCTTTGATTAGCGACGCTCCCGTCCAGGAAGAACACGGAATGATTCCGTCCTCGTGTAAAAAGCGTCGCCTCATCGTACGTTTGTGTCTCGAGCAGCAGCAGCAGCAGCAGCAGCAGCAGCAGCAGCAGCAGCAGCAGCAGCAGCAGCGAGACGGGCGGCGGCTTTGACCTTTCAGCCCAAACGCTGCGGCTAATGAGGCGCTATCGATTCGTTTATGCAATTATCCTCCCCGCAGTCTATTAGATAATCATGTCTGTGTGTGTGTGTGTGTACGTGAGAGTGTGTGTGTGTGTGTGAGAGTGTGTGTGTGTGTGAGAGAGTGTGTGTGTGTGTGTGTGTGTATCCGGCGGTGGTTGCTGGTGTTTTGAACCCGGGCTGCGTAATGGCTGCCGCATAATTATCGGGTTCCAAGCAAACGCCAATGGTCTGATGATGATGATGATGATGATGATGATGATGGAAACACGGTGAAGCTGAAGGCCGAGCAAACGACAACTCACTCTTTTGGTTTTTTCTTCGCCGCGGCGACGCTGATTGTGGAGGCGGAGTCAATAAGTGTGTGTCGCAGTGACTCGGGCGGAAACACACAGCCGGCGATTTCACGCCGACCGCGTCGTCGCTTGTCCTTCACCATCTTCCTCCCGTCCGGCTCCACCGCGGCTCACGGCGGGAATATTTGTAATAAGTTGCATCAACACTGAAACCCGGTTTGAAGATTCAGTCTGCAGCGAGTGCAGAGTTAAACCCTAGTATCTGTACTTCTACTCGAGTACTGAATGCGAGTACTTTTGACGTCCAGAGTAGAAGGAATTGGGTAAATGGTGGATTATTCACATTTCAACAATTGAAACATTTTTATTCTGTATATCAGTAAACAAGGTCTTCAGCGAGACAAAGGCTGGAGCGTAAATCACAGGCAACAGATTTCCCAGCATGCATCTCTGTGTGAACAGCCGCAGACCGGCCGGGTCATGTGACGGGCGGCGCCAATTACCGCTGGATCCTCCAGGTTCCTGCTCACGTGGCTTGATGTTGTGATCGTCTGCTCCACACACACACACACACACACACACACACACACACACACACGCTTTGCATCATCAAAGGGAAGGTGTCGGCGCCGCAGAGGGCAGCGCGTTACAGCCGCCTCCCATTTATAGAATAATCTGGTTTGTTGGACGTGTGTGTGATGCATGTGAGGGATTTCCATACATTTACGTCCTGGCATTTACACACACAGACACACACACACAGACACACACACACAGACACAGACACACACACACACACACAGACACAGACACACAAAGACGAGCGACTGTGAGTGGCCACCTGCTGGTAAAGAATCTGCCGGCCTGAAAACGGGGATCAAACACGTTTTGGAGGCAGAGATGCTGATGTCGAGTTTTTGCGGCGGTGAGACTCGGCTGCTCACTGCGCTTATTTGAGCGAATGTTCGGGGGGTAAAAACGAGTCTGATGTCTGCGACCACGTGCAACATTTTCACGTCCTTGTTTTGCATCCCAAAAAAAAAGTCCCACCAAAAGACGGCAGCCGAATCAGATC
>CAESWR010000693.1:368687-391455 GCA_903171835.1 Mullus surmuletus | reverse complement strand
CTTACACACCTATTGTGGTTTTATCGGACTTGCTCTGCAGAAAGGGCTGAAGCAGGGTCTGCACGGCAGCATCGTTCCTTGGAATCCGCTTCAATGCTTTTTGGACGGCAGAGATGGACTTCTCCAGTCCGTAGCACTCCATGATGGTTTGAGGCATATCTTCAATAGAATGGTCTTCCTTCTTGCACCGAGGGATCTTTTCCATGCACTGCAGAAACGTTCTGACCTGATCCTTACTCAGCTCCTCCAGAATTTCACTCAGATTTGTTTTCCATTTTTTCTCTCGAGCCTTGGCCATCTGTACAAGAGGAGCAAGAGCTTACATTAGAGAGCTTCACGTAACCCTTCACGGAATTACGGAAAATATCATCTCTGTTCCAGAGCTCCAAGCACGGATGGTGCGTCTGTCATTCGAGTTGAGAGAAGCGAAGAGCTGTCGTTTCACACATTATCAAACTTCTTCTAGTAAATTGTGGTCTTCTCCGCATGAAAAAATATCTTTAAAAAACCATAAACAACACGTGTGAAATCAATAGCATAATTCGAACTGGACCAGAAAATAAATGTTATCACCTCATTGACTCTCATTCATTTAAAAAAAATATGGGATTTGAGGACCCATGTACCGGAAACATAGGGGCGGGACTTCGCCACTCCATTATAACGTAGATCAGGTTCAGGACCACTCGTGGATGAGGGGGAAAATTAAAATCTCTGAAGCTGACTAAAGACCGCCCCCTTACAGGTACAAATAAATAAATACCATCGGACCCTATCGAGCTCGGCGTGGATGGTGGAGGTTTGAGTTCGGGGAAGAGTTGACGGTTTGTTATTATTATTATTATTAGTAGTAGTAGTAGTAGTAGTATTATTATTAGTAGTAGTATTATTATTAGTAGTAGTATTAGTATTATTATTATTATTAGTAGTAGTAGTAGTAGTAGTATTAGTATTATTATTATTAGTAGTAGTATTAGTAGTATTATTATTAGTGGTACTAGTAGTAGTATTAGTATTATTATTATTATTATTATTATTAGTAGTAGTAGTAGTATTAGTATTATTATTAGTAGTAGTAGTAGTGTTGTTGTTGTTGTTGTTGTTGTTATTAGTACTAGTATTACTACTACTAATCCACACACCCGCCACTGTCAACATGCGCGGATCTTCTTCCGGGTTCAACTGCAGCTTTGGCGCGAAATTCAAAGCCTGACGGCGGCGCCTTTGGAAGTCTGTGTTTTCGATGTGGATCTTTAATTACTTTAAACCCCTCATTCATCTCCTGCTGCCTGTATTATAACGCTTAAAAGTCGCCAATATAGCAATAGTAATATAACACCCGCAGTTCATCCGACGGATCCGTCGAGACGAGAGAGAAACTATTGCGATGATCGTTTGTTTTTGCCTTCGGATCATTTCGATTCTTTGGTCAGTTTATCCACGAAGGTCATGAAAGCCGTGGTGAGGTTCGTTTTTTATAGACAATAATACTCACGTTGCGCTTTTCTTCGGTTAAAGACGACTATCTTTTGTTATGGTCGACTGAACTGTGATTGTCCGCAGCAGCGTCTGTGTTTTAACCTGCCCGCCCCCTGCTGCGGTGACGTCACATCGCCTCTGCCTCAGGGGTCAGGGGTCAGGAACCTTTTTGGCTGAGAGCCCATGAAAGGCACATATTTGAAAATACATTTCTGTGAGAGCCATATTACATTTTTTAACGCTGAATACAACTAAATGCATGTATTTTTTTGAAGTAAGACCAACAATTTTAGAGTATAATAAGTCTCTAAATGTATTCTTTATATTATGAAGAATATATTGAGACCATGCTGAAATGGCCGATATTCTTCATCTTTTTTTCTTTTCGCCATCTTCTTCAAAATAGGGTTTGCTCTGCTTTTTGATTAAATGGAGGGAAGTTTAGTTCTCGACCTCAGGACTCCTGTAGTTCTACTGCATTATCCAATAAAAAGATTTTGGTGTCTGACCCTCCTGGACCCCAAAGGTCAGCTGGGATTGGCTCCAGAACCTGCAACCTTGAACAGCAGCGGTAGAAAATGGATGGATGGATTCAAAATGCATCACAATTATTTATATTTCGAACGTTATTTTTAACACTGTGATTTCAGTAATGTTTTACTTTAAATTTCAGCGTAATTATTCATTACTCATCATGTTAAGAAATGTCAGCTAAGATTTATCTGCGAGCCGGATGCAGCCACCAAAAGAGCCACGTCTGGCCCGCGAGCCAGAGGTTCCTGACCCCTGCTGTGGAATCATCCATGGCAATTTTTCCTGCTTTCAAACTTTGATTGCTTTGTAAAAATGTGGAATAAAACACGATTTCCAGGTATTTGTTGACTTGGAATTCTTTGTAGTATAAACTCAAATCATGATCGCATTATTTTTAGAAATGCATCCATAGTTTACTCTCTTCACCACCATCCATCCTTGTTTACTCAATATAAGGGGGGGGGGGGCATATTTAGCTGAAGTTGACACAAATACATGACAAAAGGTAACACACACGCTCGCACACTTTATTGCAAAGAATGATGACACTGAGCACCTTCTAGTTTGATCAATGACATAAAAAAAGCATCCAAAAAATTGACATTTTTGCCTTCTGCAGATTTGAGTGTTTGTTAGCAGTCTCAATTAATCAACTTTGATAAATCTTAGGACTTAGATGCTTTCAATTGTTATACCCACTGACAGACTTGAGTGACTTTCCTGTCTAACAATGAAATTGACTCCATTTCTTATAGCTTGTTCACACAGCTAACAAAAAAAGGTTAGAAGTGGTCCACATTTTATTCATTTTCCAACAACTTCTTCAGGAATGATGTAACACTTTCAACAGGGCAGTCTCTGTGCTGTGATGTTTACGGAAACCAGATTGAAATTTTTCAAATAGCTGGTTATTATTTAAGGCTGTTAGCAGCTGTGAGTAAACTAACTTTTCTAAAATTTTTGAGATAAATGGGAGTTTGGAGATCGGCCTGTAGTTGGTACAGGATGAGGGATCAAGACACGGTTTTTTAAGGAGACAGAAGAGGGCTTCATGTGTGAAACAACATCCATAAACTCACCTGCAGAAACAGGCCTGAAATGATCTAGAGTGGAGTGAGGGCAGAGCGCGTCCTCATCACACATTGAGGACGCAACGTTTGACATGAGAGGAGCAGAAATAGAAGTTCGGATGTTACTTACCTTATCATAGAAGAAGTTGAGAAACCTGAGACATTCCTCTTTGGAGGCAGCAGGCTCAGCACCAACAGTAGGGTTAAGAAGGTGGTCCACGGTATTGAATAAGAATCTAGCATTATTTTTGTTCGCCTTGATTAGATTTGAGAAATATTCCCTTCTTGCCTCCCTTACTTTTTGATTGAAGGATTTTAGAAGGACTTTCAATTGTGCCAGGTGGACCTGGCGCCCTGTCTTTTTCCACTTACGTTCAATTTTCCTGCACTCTCTTTTAGAGCTGCGGATGTCCTTGTTTAACCAAGGGGACAACGCAGCTATAGGTTTTACTTTGGTTCTAGTTGGTGCAATGGTGTCCAAGGTGGAGGTGCAGAGCTGGTTAAAGTGTGTCACTAAGGTGTCGAAGTCAGGGTTATTGGGGAGAGGAGATTGTAGTTGGAATAAGGAGGAAAAACGGGAGACAGTTTCCTCGCTCAAGAAGCGAGAGGTTACAGTTCGCTTTTTGGTTTCGGTTTTATGATCAAGAATGGTATTAAATACTACACACAGATGGTCTGACACACCAGGATTAATCAAATTTATCGACGGAGTGTCGAGACCAGTCGTAAAGACCAGGTCAAGGGTATGACCGTGAGTGTGTGTGGGGAGCAGGACATGCTGTTGTAAGCCAAAAGACTTGGTGAGGTTAATAAAGTCAGTGGCAGCAAGACTAGCAGCATTGTCAATGTGAAAATTAAAATCCCCCAACATTATAATTCTATCATATGTTAGATACATGGAGGCAAGTAAGTCAGAAAGATCCGCTATAAAGCTATGATTACTTTTTGGTGGGCGGTAAATAACCAGGCAGAGTACCGGTGGTATTGAACATATCCTGAAAGCCAGTAGTTCAAAGCTCAATAAGTTGCAGGTGGGAATAGGGTGGCATTTATACTGTTTATTAAAACGATAGGAATCGTTCATCCGTTCAGAAAACTTAAACATTTTGTCGAGATACGGCCATGGGTGCGAGTACTCGTCAGGGCATCCGCCTTCATCTCCGTCCCCGTCTCCCTCCATCTTGCTGTCGATTTAGGAAAAGAGAACGGTTAGACGTTGAACTTGGTTTTATAGCCTAGCGCACAGATGTGACGCAACCCTGATTAGTGATAGGCTGTCACCTGCGAACAAACCATCACATTTTAGAAGAGAGGGGAGGGGGGGACAGACTTTCGATATAGGCTAGACCTAGTTTATTGAAAGTTAAAAGTAACGAGAGCCTTAACAGAAATGTAGTGAAGTTAAAAGTACGATTTTTGTCATTCAGATGTAGTGAAGTGAAAGTCAAAGTATTTGTTTAAAAATTAACTCAAGTGAAGTACAAATACTCAAAATCTGTACTTAAGTAAATGTACTTCGTTACTGCCCACCTCTGGTAATGACCCTTAAAGATTTTTGCTATAATGATGTACAGAATGGACTCCTTAGCAAATAAAGTAATTTGTGTTTAAGTACCTTGGAGATTTTGGTGAAATGTGTTGAATTTAGAGACACTTCGTCCTTGAAGTGATTGCTCCTCATATTGAGCACCCTGACAAAGTCTCCCACCGAGATCCCTCTCAGATGGAGGGTGTCATTTCCCCACAGCCTGATGCGGATGGAGCCGGAGCCATCTTCGAGCGTGAAATCCTGCACATCTTTCTTTGTCCTTTGGCCCTCATTTTGACCTTTTCGACCAAACCAATCTAAAGAAAACAGAAAACCAGATAAAACAATGACACAAAGGGCTGCAATTATGCTTTTTTCCCCCCAGATGTACATAAGGTCGGGTTTTTAGCAAGTTTCATGTGTGGTTTCACTCAATTTCGTAAACACAATGTCACTTAAATTGATTCTAATGCAAACACTACTGTGTTCACGACTCTGACAAGTGAGCATATTGTTGACCTGCTAACATGTTGAGGACCAGTGATGGTAACTCACCTCTTTCACAGTTCCCTCCACACTCACTTCTGTCTGGTCAGGAGAGCCCTGGATCTTTGCAATGGAGAAGACTGGCCTTTGAGGATTAACGCGCAGCTGAGTTTTGGGTTTCCGCTCCTTTGGGGCGACCAACTGGGAGGTCTTTGACACTTTTTTTTCCTTGTGCAGGTCTTTTTTTTTTTTTTTCTGAAAGATCAACAGAATGTTAATGCTCAGTTTTGCATAATAATAATAGATGCACAAGCATGACTGATAAAATGAGACCAGGTACAGAGTAACAGTCAGGTTAGAAATTCCGCAATTTAACTGAATGCACCACAACATGTAATCCCACGTCCCATTGAAGGATTCCAAGAAATGTTGCAATTCCTACCTTTTCAGGTTGGTGGCTCTGCAGTTGATCTTTAAAAAAGACAAACACCTGTTAGCATGTTTCTGCAGATTTACTTTTGACATAGAAGTCTCCAAAAGTCCAACCAATTTATCCATCCAGTCAAAACACATTACTGATCCTTTAGCAAGGGACTGCCTGCAAACCTTCAGATGTGTCCTGACAAAGTGTACAAACCTACAGATTACCAGAAGAATTTGACAACATTTTGTTGAAGTTTTTACCCTCAAACACTAATTGCCTCCAATAAATGTCCACAGATGCAAAAAAATGTGTGTTACTATCTAACCTGCTGAACGTCCTTCCTCCTCCATTGTTGGCTCAACTCTGCGTTTCCTCTTCATTTCTGACACTGAAATGCAACAAATTTGAAATGTTACTGAGCACTCTGAAAAGAAAAATGACTGGAGCGCTACCGGTGTCCCTCAAAATGGAAAATGGAAAGATTATGACAAAAAAAAATCCATAAAACCAGGTCCAGGCACTCAAAGTGGGTTTGAAAATTAAAAGGCCTTTATTTCAATGGGCTACAGTCGCTAAAAAACGCACCAACGCTTGTCGCCTTGCAACTTCCTCAGGATGTGGAGACACAATGATTAGAGTGATTATGGTTGCAGTCACCACAGGTGTGCAGCATTAACACATGCATCGTTTTCTTTTTGGCCTCTAGGGGGCACAGGTGAATCAATGCAACATTTCTCCGTCTGACCTGTGGGGGCCTCTCAGCAGGTGCAATACATACATAGATTTGTTGTCAGCCATATACATGCTGTTGAAACAAACTTTCCATACTCAGATAGTCTAGAGTAGAAAGTCTACAATAGGAAATCAGCATGAAACAACAACATATAGAACAACCATTACAGATGTACTCAACAATGACCATTTATAGTGCTGTGTATATTGTATCTATTGTGTCTCCACACCCTGAAGAAGACGCAAACCAGCACGCGTTGGTATGTTTTTATGACTCTAGCCCATTTAATTGCAGGCCTTTTATTTTTCAAATCCACTTTGAGTGCCTGGACCTGGATTTTTTTATGCCTTTTTCGCATAATCTTTCCATTTTCCCTCATCACGGTCTTCAATCTGTTGATACCAGTTTTTGAACATTTGAATTCAAAAGCACATTTCTTTGGTTAATTTTTCAGACAGGAAAGCTCTCTTGATTGACCTTACACACCTATTGTGGTTTTATCGGACTTGCTCTGCAGAAAGGGCTGAAGGAGGGTCTGCACGGCAGCATCGTTCCTTGGAATCTGCTTCAATGCTTTTTGGACGGCAGAGATGGACTTCTCCAGTCCGTAGCGCTCCATGATGGTTTGAAGCATATGTTCAATAGAATGGTCTTCCTTCTTGCACCGAGGGATCTTTTCCATGCACTGCAGAAACGTTCTGAGCTGATCCTTACTCAGCTCCTCCAGAATTTTCCTCAGATTTGTTTTCCATTTTTTCTCTCGAGCCTTGGCCATCTGTACAAGAGGAGCAAGAGCTTACATTAGAGAGCTTCACGTAACCCTTCACGGAATTACGGAAAATATCATCTCTGTTCCAGAGTTCCAAGCACGGATGGTGCGTCTGTCATTCAAGTCGAGAGAAGCGAAGAGCTGTCGTTTCATACATTATCAAACTTCTTCTCGTAAATTGTGGTCTTCTTTCGAACTGGACCAGAAAATAAATGTTATCGCCTCATTGACTCTCATTCATTTAAAAAAAATATGGGATTTGAGGACCCATGTACCGGAATCATAGGGGCGGGACCACTCGTGGATGAGGGGGAAAATTAAAATCTCTGAAGCTGTCTAAAGACCGCCCCCTTACAGGTACAAATAAATAAATACCATCGGACCCTATCGAGCTCGGCGTGGATGGTGGAGGTTTGAGTTCGAGGAAGAGTTGACGGTTCGTTATTATTATTATTATTATTAGTAGTAGTAGTAGTAGTAGTAGTATTATTAGTATTATTATTATTAGTAGTAGTAGTAGTAGTAGTAGTAGTAGTAGTAGTAGTAGTAGTAGTAGTATTATTAGTAGTAGTAGTAGTAGTATTATTATTATTATTAGTAGTAGTAGTAGTAGTAGTAGTAGTAGTAGTAGTAGTAGTAGTAGTAGTAGTATTATTAGTAGTAGTAGTAGTAGTAGTAGTAGTAGTAGTAGTAGTATTATTATTAGTAGTAGTAGTAGTAGTAGTAGTAGTAGTAGTATTATTATTATTATTAGTAGTAGTAGTAGTAGTATTATTATTATTATTATTATTATTAGTAGTAGTAGTAGTAGTAGTAGTAGTATTAGTAGTAGTAGTATTATTATTATTATTATTATTAGTAGTAGTAGTATTATTAGTAGTAGTAGTAGTAGTAGTATTAGTATTATTAGTATTAGTAGTAGTAGTAGTAGTAGTAGTAGTATTATTATTAGTAGTAGTAGTAGTGTTGTTGTTGTTGTTGTTGTTGTTATTAGTACTAGTATTACTACTACTAATCCACACACCCGCCACTGTCAACATGCGCGGATCTTCTTCCGGGTTCAACTGCAGCTTTGGCGCGAAATTCAAAGCCTGACGGCGGCGCCTTTGGAAGTCTGTGTTTTCGATGTGGATCTTTAATTACTTTAAACCCCTCATTCATCTCCCGCTGCCTGGATTATAAAGCTTAAAAGTCGCCAATATAGCAATAGTAATATAACACCCGCAGTTCATCCGACGGATCCGTCGAGACGAGAGAAACGAGAGAGAAACTACTGCGATGATCGTTTGTTTTTGCCTTCGGATCATTTCGACGCTTTGGTCAGTTTATCCACGAAGGTCATGAAAGGTCATTTATAGACGACAATACTCACGTTGCGCTTTTCTTCGGTCAAGACTATCTTTTGTTATGGTCGACTGAACTGTGATTGTCCGCAGCAGCGTCTGTGTTTTAACCTGCCCGCCCCCTGCTGCGGTGACGTCACACCGCCTCTGCCTCAGGGGTCAGGGGTCAGGGACCTTTTCGGCTGAGAGCCCATGAAAGGCACATATTTTAAAATACATTTCTGTGAGAGCCATATTATATTTTTTTAACGCTGAATACAACTAAATGCATGTTTTTTTTAAGTAAGACCAACAATTTTAGAGTATAATAAGTCTCTAAATGTATTCTTTATATTATGAAGAATACATTGAGAGACCATGCTGAAATGGCTGATATCCTTCATCTTTTTTTCTTTTCGCCATCTTCTTCAAAATAGGGTTTGCTCTTCTTTTTGATTAAATGGAGGGAAGTTTAGTTCTCGACCTCACGACTCCTGTAGTTCTACTGCATTATCCAATAAAAAGATTTTGGTGTCTGACCCTCCTGGACCCCAAAGGTCAGCTGGGATTGGCTCCAGAACCTGCAACCTTGAACAGCAGCGGTAGAAAATGGATGGATGGATTCAAAATGCATCACAATTATTTATATTTCGAACGTTATTTTTAACACTGTGATTTCAGTAATGTTTTACTTTAAATTTCAGCGTAATTATTCATTACTCATCATGTTAAGAAATGTCAGCTAAGATTTATCTGCGAGCCGGATGCAGCCACCAAAAGAGCCACGTCTGGCCCGCGAGCCATAGGTTCCTGACCCCTGCTGTAGAATCATCCATGGCAATTTTTCCTGCTTTCAAACTTTGATTGCTTTGTAAAAATGTGGAATAAAATACGATTTCCAGGTATTTGTTGACTTGGAATTCTTTGTTGTATATTATATATATATATATATATATATATTATTATTATTTTTAGAAATGCATCCATAGTTTACTCTCTTCACCACCATCCACCCTTGTGTTTACTTAAAATAGGGGGGGGGGGGCATATTTAGGTGAAGTTGACACAAATACATGACAAAAGGTAACACACACTCGCACACTTTATTGCAAAGAATGATGACACTGAGCACCTTCTAGTTTGATCAATGACATAAAAAAGCATCCAAGTTTTTTACATTGACATTTTTGCCTTCTGCAGATTGTTTGTTAGCAGTCTGAATTAATCAACTTTGATAAATCTTAGGACTTAGATGCTTTCAATTTTTATACCCACTGACAGACTTGAGTGACTTTCCTGTCTAACAATGAAATTGACTCCATTTCTTATAGCTTGTTCACACAGCTAACAAAAAAAGGTTAGAAGTGGTCCACATTTTATTCATTTTCCAATTTCGCTCACAACAACTTCTTCAGGAATGATGTAACACTTCATCAAACGACAACAATCACAACAATCACAACAACTGACAACAAAGACAGAAAATTCCACTTTTAAATAAATAATTCAGGTGATGCCTGACCTCCACTCTCTGAATTTACAGCAACAACTCTCAACCAATCGGAAATCAGACAACATCTTTAAAATACCCTCCAGCCTCACAAACATTGCTGCTGGTTGGTCAAGGTATGAGAGAAGACACGGAATAACGCAGATGTATATTGCGACGTCCAAGAGGTCAGAGGTCAGGCTCGGCAGCAGATGATTATGTGACCATGTACTCCTGCCGTTTGTTCAGTCGGACCTGGCACAGCGACACGGCGCCCACCGCCACGTAGACAGCAGCGGCAATGAAGCAGTTGATGCCAACCTGGTTGTACAAACTGTAGATGTTCTGAGGGGGATTTTTACTGCAAAAGAGAACGACAACATTTCAGTGTATACATACGCACCCACATCTATATTTTGCATGTCTTGGCTCACAAATACAACAAATTACAGTTGACCGTCACAGGCAATTAATAAAGGAGCTGCAGCTTTGGGTGACTCACTCGTTGCGAATGTCCTCCTCAGTAAACGGGACGTCTTCGATCAGCACAGCCGACTTTGCGCTGAAGAAAATGCCCAGCATTGCCTGTGACAAAAAAAATAAAGCACAGGCTTGTTTACCCCGTCAGCACTCCAACATAACATAATGGAGGGGGGGATTCTGCACACAACTCCTTTGAAGACCCCACACATCAACAAACCCATCTTTGAGCAAAAAAAGTTATTTTCTCGTCCCTCAGGATACTTAGAGAGATGAACAACTGTAAAACGTGATGGAATCTCTTAAAATACTGCACATAAGCTATGATAATAGCTTCCCAATATCAGTATTTTTATCCTGGATGGAAAAAAAACACACTTCCTGCTTCTGCACATCACATGAAGGTAAAAATAGTCACATGATGAGTATGTGACTGTATACTAAACTATACTTTTTATACATTATACAGATTACATCTAAGGTTTGCTGGCTTATTATACTATTTAATTATATTATTTTACTAATAAAGGGAAACCATAAATGTTTTTAATGTAAGTAAGTAAGTGATAATAATTAGACAGGCCCGCTGACAACGTGTTCTAATGCGGAACCTTATTAAAGGACCTGCAGTGTTCGGGGCTCCGGCTACACACTTGAGAAAGGCTGTTAAAAAATGGCGTAGTATCGCTCCTTAAACGCTGCCAGTTCAATTTCTACAAATAAAAATACACACAGGAGGTTTAAGAAACGCGATGTGAAGAGGCACCGCTTATTTCCGATGAAAACAATCCCGTGAGATATCTAGCTTAACCTAGCGCTATGATTCCAGGACGTAGTCGGCGCCCAGCCCTTCCCGTGTGTCTCACCAGCATGATGACTCCCCAGATGCTGATCACGATCCCGCAGGCGGCCATCTTCGGCCCGCAGAACAGGAGCGACGGCATCTCTGCTCCGTTACTTGGTCGGACGTCGTGTTATTATTACTACAGATTTACAAGAACGGAGGAAGTTGAGCATCGAAGGACGACGGACGGACGGCCGACGAGGCCAGTCAGCTGATCTATCAACCACTCGTCTCGACTCGGTGGAATTCGACAACCATCGTCACCCGCAGCCGAGCAGCCAATGAGAGGACGAGTTGCACACGCCCCGCCTCTTCCTGCGCAACCGACCAATGGGGGCTCTTCCTCAACTCTCCCGCATCCTTCGCTTTTCGCCGCCTACCTTTGTTGTCCAATATTGACAATATTAACTTCTGATCATGTCATTTATCGATACTTTGAAGTGATTCGGCGTGTCTGCGCGCACACGCGTCTTCCAAACGCTCGGGTTTGTTTTGATAAATTTCGCCCCGGCTTCTCTATGGAAGCCCGCTAACAACTGCGAGCTAGCTAACGTTACTGAAGCTAACATTAGCTAGCCGCTAGCCGAGCTATTTTGTGTTGTTTTGATTGGCGAGCAAGTTTCAAAAAGGGGAGCAACGACTTTTTTCTTTTTTTTTTTTGTTGTTGTTGCAGAAATGACATCTGCCTCTGCTAAGGTAAGGTCCTGTTGATTCCGATACTGTGCAACACATGGGATAATATCTGATGGATGATGGTCCACCTCGCACAGGAACCTCATTCAGAGATCTTTTATTTTGGTGGATTTTGGCGCGTTAATGTTTTACTTTTTAAAGTTTTTTTTTTTTTCCAAAACGTGGTTCTTACAAACAGATTGCTGGGTTCGCCACATGGTCTCTGCACCAAACATGTCATCCTCAGCCCTCACAAGGATGACAGTGTTTGAGGAAATGTGATAGAATCCCACCTAAAAAGTTACAACATTGACTGCACAGATTGTCAATAGCTGGTATTTGATTTCCTGATCACAAATAACGATATCAGTAAAAAAAACGAGTATTTGATTATACTGGCCTGCATCTAAAATCTACAATATAAGCAATCTGATGCAAGCAGTCCATTCCAGACTCTGCATTTCCATGTAGAATATTATGTTTAAGGGTAAAACTTATGCACCCCATTGCTTAATTATAAATGAGTCATTTTTTCTTCATTTCGAACATTCCATACGAAAATAAATAAGTAATAAAGCATGTATGATTCGTGCTGATATTGGATCGGATCAATATCCGTGTCGGCCAATACTCATCGTATCGTATCGGAAGTAAAAGTTGTATTGGGACATCCTTGTGCACTTGTGAAATGCAGGTTGGGGAGATCTTCTCAGCGGCAGGAGCTGCCTTCACCAAGCTGGGAGAGCTGACCATGCAGCTACACCCCGTGTCTGACTCCAGCCCTGCAGGGTGAGAAACACACTCAAGCTTTTTCAATCCTGTTTCCTTTCACTGCCTCTGCGCACGACGAGACGGGATGAATTCCTCAGCTGAAGTTTAAAGTGAAAGAGAAGAAAACAGGAATTGTCTTCATCCTCAGAGCAAAATGGACGGAGACGGAAATCGAGATGCTGCGGCTGGCGGTGCGTCGATTCGGTGACGACCTCAACAACATCAGCACCGTGATCAAAGAGCGCACTGTGTGAGTTCACCTTAATTAATTACGTCCTCTCGTTTTAAACCTCCGCACAGCCCACCGAGCTCCACCTTCCCTCAGCGATGTCAGCTTTGAGTTTGTGCGGCTGATTTGTGACCAGTTGTGTTTTGTTCTTCCTCTTTCTGCAGAGCTCAGATAAAAAGCACCGTGAAGAGGAAGTTGTACGAGGACAGCAGGGTACCCATATCCACGGAATCTCCAAAGAAGACGGTCAAAAAATCTGCCGTGGCCATGACGCCGGCATCTGCTCCCACTGCTCCTGCTATGATCCCAGTGCCAACCTCGCAGGTCGTCGTGGCAACAGGAATGCAGAACAGCCCCTCGTTGGCACCACCCATCAAGAAGCAGAAGACAGCAGGTGGGAAAACTACAGAAAGAGACATTTTGATGGAATTAGATAAAACATTAGTTCATAACGTCATACATGGACATCATAAGTTAGAAATCTAAGCCCTTAGAATGAGACCAATCTACTCTCAAGATCTCCAAAGATGCTCCTTTTCTCCCAAATTCAGCAGAGTATCAATTTCCGGGACAAATCACAATTTATAGGGGACGCAGAAAGTTACCTTGGTTGAGTTTAACACTAACTGCTCTCCTGCAGACGTGACGCTCAGCGCTCTGAATGACTCGGACGTGAACAGTGACCTGGTGGACATCGAAGGGCTCGGTGACGGTTCATCCAACAAGAAGCTCAACTTTGATCAAGGTAAATTTCAATCAGAAGGGAAGCGGCTTCTGTCCCACCACAGAAATTGCCTGCATAAAATTTGACAGAGTAGATAATATTTGCAAAATAACAGCTACTGGTCAGTAAAAACTACAATTTTTAAATTATTAGTGGTGAATTGTTTTTGTAATTTCTTTCCTCAGAGAGCCTCAACCTGGACTCCAGCCTCATCATGAACTCCAGCGACCTCCCGCTTCTGTCCCGCTGACCACCAGACTCTCAAGCAAAGCATACTCCTTTTTTATTTTTTCTCTTGTTTTAAAATATTCTTCAGTTCCATGTTTGTAATCTGATGTTCATGCATCAGTGTGGAGAAAACACAAGCGACTGTAAGGAAAAATGTCATTTTATATGCCCAGATATGCATATTTAAAAGAAATAAGGAGAACTAGGCACCATAATCAACAGGATTTTAATTTTTAGGGACATTAACAGGTTAATTTGTTTTTTTTTGTGATGGAGATGTGAGCATTTGGAGCAGAATTGTTTTCCTTTCCAGTCCAGCTTCTGTTTGGAATTTTAGTTTCAAAGCTTTGCAGTCACACAAAAATTCTGGGAGAAGCACAGCAAAGAAGTCCGTTTTTTACATCCTGTGTTTTACATCCAGAAATCATCATTTGGCCCCAAGTTTGTAAACCTGTATAGCTTTTTATAAATGACTAGTTTGTGTTGTCTGTACTTACTCAATACCCTTAAAATGTTTGAATCCCATTGAATTGAATCATGTCTCTTCTTTTGGGTACTGTGTTCACTTTCTAATTTCTGAATTGTGATTATGTTTCCATAATAATTTCCACAATAACCTTCCATTTATTGTCTCACTAACACTTTTGCGTTGAAATAGAATATTGGAAAGCAATTGTACTCTTTGATCAGAAGACAAAACCACAGATGATATGGATTTCCATTTATTGATAGTTTTCATATACAATATAATATATATTTATACTGTGTACATTGTTTCCACTAAAAACTAATTCTGCATATTTTTACAGCCATGAGATCTTCGGAGGGAATGAACACTTGAATATAGACTTTTATTTTCAGTTGCATAAAAAATACATCATCTCATATGTCTTATGTAGAGAATTTGTCCAAAACATATTTACAGTTTGCAAATACTTGTGAATGCTTCCATAATGTGCTTTTAGTTCCCTTTATTGTCTCAAATAATTAACTCTAGCAGCCCTTTTGTAAGTCGTGTCTCACTCAAATCAGCAATTCTCATTTTTCAGCATTTGCAACAAGTTTTCGATTTTTTTTTTATTGAAAATGCTTTGCCACTTAAGTTTCAAGCAAACTGTCGTGAATAATGTCAGAAGGTTAGGAAGGGGCAGGTGTCAGGTTTAAAGTGCTTCAAGGTTGCATCCAAAACAGATTCAGTTGAATAAACTTTTCCTATTCGAGACTCACAACAAATCCATTTTAAAGTTTGTCCTCAATTAGCTTCTAGTTATTGAAATGAGAATCTTAACTGCTAAATCAAATCTTACTAGTTGTAGATGCAAATTCAGACTTTGAAAATGTCTTTTCACTAATGCTGAGAAATTGGGGTCCTTTCAGAGTGAGACACTGCTTCAATACTGAAAACTTGACTTGTTGCTCGCTACAAACGTCTGTCTCAGATGACAACACAAACAGAAATGTGGCTCCCACACTCACTTCAACATCGACTCAACGAACCATGTCAAGGACTGATGAGCATCACTGGCATCAAGTCAGATGAAAAACAAGTTGAAAATATATATATTTCTTATCATTTTGACTCAATTTTTGTGGAAAAGCATGAAGCTTCTTTCAAAGGAAAACACGTTAAAAAGAAGGCATGTGGGACAATGTCAACAAGCTCAAAATCATCTACTGAAGATAGCAAAACATCTGATAGTCCGGTGTGATCAAAGAGTCGTTCTTATTATTGAGATTATCTACGATCCCTCTGAAATCAGTCTCACAATCTGAGGACCAAGTGCCCACCTCACCGTCCCCCCAAAATACAGATGCATTAACATATTTTTGCCAGCAAAGATATTCAGCTCCAAATGATAAATGACAAGTCTTGTTGATCTGGCTACTGTTACCAAGGTAACATTGGAATTTGTATGTGATATGAAAAGTTACAATTGATTTAAAGGGGAAAATTACGAGTGGTTTCAAGAGAAAAGGTGCAAAGAGAAAAACAAAGCGACTCCCATCACACTGGAAATAGGAAATAAAACATAACTGGATGATCTGAGCCTGGAGACACCGCAGAGAATCCACAGTGAGGTGGTGGCGAGCTGACAGGGACATGAAAACATTTAAAAGAAAAATAAACCTAAAAAAATACAATAGTAAGATAGATAGGTCAGAAGACAAAACACAGAAAAAATACTGTTGTTATATGACAGTTTTAAAAGATCATTTGATGTTTGACAAAAGATTTGGCTTCAAGAAAAAAAGAAAAAAAACATTCTTTGAAGAAGAGATTGGTACAAGCACCAGAGTGCAGAAGTCCATATCGTATTTTTCGAACAGTTTCTCTCTTCCTGCCTACAATCATGAGATGTTAAGTGTGCAAAGTTAAAAACAATACAGAAAATTCAAATTGTCTTAAAGCTACTCTGTGTCCAAACAGCTTGGTGAATTTGGCAGCATGTGGTAACGTCTCAGAGAAGTCTATCCTGCTGCTCTCCAGGTCAAACATCATTGGTGATTGCTAAGGACACAGCCTTGGTTTTCATGCAAATGCCAATCTAATCAAACTATTTCTTTGGGGTTTTGTGGAGGTTAAATTTGGGGGGGGGGGGGGCGAAGCTGTATCACGCTAACACCCTATAAAGTGACATTGACCTGTTTGGATATTTTCTTGAGTTCGCAGAATAAATGTTTTTCTGACTTTTTCGTAAATTTGATCTGAAAGCAACTCTGACAACAAATATTTCATTGATGCTGAAATGCAAAAAAGCAACTACACTAGTCAGCACGAAAAACATATCAACTATGTTTAAACAAACTGAGCTTCTGTTTGGTTTTGAGGAACATCATTTGCCAAGGAGAGTGAATCTATTAAAATCATCTAATCCAGAACTGAATTTTGCAGCAAATTTGACAATTCAGATAAAGTCCAGTTCAACACTTTACCTCAGAAGAGCATCAACCCTTCTCATCACAATCTCAATTTGATTCTAAGTGGAGGTTTTGGGGTCGTTTTAAATGATCAAAACCTGAGATTGGAGGCTGAACAGCAGACAGGATAGACTCGCAAAGACTCAAGTTGAGAAATAAAGCAGGAAAAAAGCAGCAAAAAACAGATTTTAAATGGTCTAACTAGTATGTGCAAAGTAGTGACAATGTAAAATAAATCAAATCAAAGCGATTTGGAAAGATATTTTCTGAACGGACCGGTGTCCGGGCAGCTGAACGAGCGACTCCGACGCACCAATTCACATAAATTCTGTTTAAACGTCATTTTTGTTTTTCTAGAATAAAGACACTTCCATAAAAACAGCTTATAGACTCTATGTACAAACATATCTCACAGGTGACAGGTCAGGTGGTTAAAAAAAACGATCGTGGGGGCAAAAGAGCTTCCTATAAGCGTGGGAAGTGAAATCTGTCAGATCTGATGTTGGGAGGAATAGCAACCTGATGGATTGCTCCTCCGCTCTATGACCACGTGTTTTAGGCACAATGATGAGTGAGAAGTAAAAAACTGTACAATACTGTGCAAGTGCAAACCTCGGAAGCGAACCGCATCTGAATTCTGAACCCCTCACACACACATACACACAAATACACATACACACACACACACCACATGAACATCACTGCCTCGGACCTCTGACCCCTAAAGCTGCAAATTTGTGCGCTCGCCTTGAATTTTTGACAATATCAAAATTGAGGTGAAGGAAGAAATTGTATGTTGATGTTGCTGTGAGAAAACTGCACTGGTTAACGAGGGATGACGATGATGATGATGATGTTGTCTGTACAAAGCTGGTGACCGACAAGGGCATTCTGACAAAGCCTTTTAAAGGGACCAAAGCTGATTTGCACCAGATAGTTCAAGAGCTGAATACAAAGTTCCTGGGAATTGCAAAATGGATCTGATGAGCACCAGATTTATTTTCTTCTAGCAATCAGTAACAGCCCAAAGTCCCACAATGAGTGGCTCCCTGGTTGTTACTGGGAATATTTTCTGATAACATTAACACGTGACGGCAAATAAGTGCAAAATCACATCGCACAGACTGATGTGAATCAGAGAAATTTGGTTAATTACAGCCTGCAGATCCAAAATGAGTTTTAAAAAAATGATCTCCAATTACTCCTTACACAGACCAAAACTGGTGTAGGTATTTTTTTGTTAAATCAGGATATTTAGTACCAAAAATACCCCAAAAGGATACATTTACAGACCAAGATCAACGGTTTTGGAAATATCTGTACAAAAGCATTTTTCAAAATAAGCATGTGTGATGCGTCAGAATATTTCTAAAAATCTCGGAACTGTGCATTTCACCAGTCAGATTAAGTTGCAGAACTGCTCTGAGGGACAACGCGGCAGATTTCAAGTACAACAGACTGAAGATGGTCAGAGGAAAACGACGGAAGTAAATGTGTACTGCACCTCACGACAAAGGGGGGGGGGGGAGATAGCGCGGCTGCTGCAGATTCAATATATACAATCAAACCCTGCAGGCTGAAGAAATCTGAGCACATATTAGCTGCTCAAGCTTTCAATATTCACATATAGATACACTATAAACACACAGACGAGCACCGCGAGACCTTTGCTTCTCAATCAATTGAAAACCAAGATTGTAAAGCCAGTCTCTCCGGGAACGAACGTCTGCCCACTGCGAAAACAGTTGGCCGAAACTTCATAAATTCTACGCGAATAACTAAAGCCTGTCGAGTTTCTTCGGTAAAAAAAAAAAACAGAGGGCTTGAGTACTGCCGACCCGGCCCGGGACAGACACCTCAAACATTTCATTAAAACACACAAAAAGTCTGGGTTCATCAGCTGAATCTTTGTTTTGCGAAGCAGACATTTTAGCTTCTCTTTCTTGTGCTCAAAGATATTACACACAATAAATCCTAAACAATTAGAACTTTTGGCGTTAAGATAAATTTTTACCCCCGCCCACTTGCTTTTCGGGGCTGGTAGATCCAAAATTCTAGCTTCTACCTTCGATTTTCTGTGTAATCTGAAATGCGTCATCTTAAAAATGACAAGTCGTGAAACACTGCAGATGCTCTGAATGTAGGTTTCTATTCTGCTCAGCTGTGGAGGACCCCGGGTCCCCGACCGGCTGAGACCAGATGCCACCACTGCTGTATTATCTGAATGAATCCGACAATGCCTACACCTTCCTGATAGAAAGATTAAAATGTTTACATACTTGACTTCCAACAAGTACAACAGACGAGAGAGAGTTTTGGCGGTGTGTGGTTTCTCTTCAGTGGGAGTTGACTGGGTCGCTGAAGCAAACTGGGATCCTTCAAGAAGACGACGTCTCCTGAGTCTTGATTACAACTCAAGACCTAGTTACATTAAAACTTTCACGCCTGGGACCAACTGTTCAGACGGGATCCTGAACTTCATAGAAAGCGTCCACTGATGTGTTGGCGCTCCTCGATTGGGAACCTCCTAGATTGACCCACCTCGGGAGCTGCAAAATGCCCCCAAACTTCAGGCTCTGACTCCTTCAATGTTTGCAGGATTGGATTGACTCATCTGACAAGTTTCTCGCGTTCTTACAGGCGAGAGGTTTTCTCCACCGGGGTTGTTCAGTTTCCATGCTGGGTTTGGTACATGCTTTCTTTATGTACTTCAGCTCAGGAGCATCTTTGCATGTCCATACAGACTCCTGCGTGCATCTCTGCAGAATATCAGTTCCAGCCTTATTCCCGACAACCAAACCTTCCATGAAGTTCCCCAACGACGGTGCTGACTGAAAGGCTTCAGACTAGAGCTATTAAACTGTCGAGGTGCAAGGAAAGATCCAGAGATCCAAACCTGACGACATCCATGAAAACTAAGTCATCACTCGGAGAGACATTCACATTTAAATTCAGGTTATCCTCTCCTGCTATTTTTCTCCCCATCTCATCGGGACAAATGAAGGAGTGTGACTTGTAGTTATTTAAAAAAATAAAAACTTTTTGGGGGGAGGGGGGGGGCAACAAGGTGGATGTTCCCTCAGGTGTTCGGGTCTCTGGAGCTGCTGGTGGTCCGTCTGCAGCACAGTGACAGGGTCAGGACTGGATGAGCCGGGTGGAGGTGAGGCAGGGGGGGGCTGGGGGTTGGGGGGGTGGAGGGGCTGCTCTAGTGTCCAGGATGCTGGTGGGACGTGAAAGGGGTGAAGGAGGGGGGAGGGGAGAGAGACAGGGGGCTGGACTGAGGACTGACGCCCTCTGCAGGCGGAGAGTCGGCAGCTGACTGAGACACGCTGCAGGGAGAAGGGAGAGACTATTTGTCCAAATCTTATGAGGGGTGATTTGCATTTGGTGCGTGTATGTGTGTGTGATTTCTGATCCATACCTGACAGTGTAGCTGCTGCGGTGGGCGGGATCTGTTACCCCAGCGACAAAAAGCTTCTTGGGTGGACCATCAGATTCCACTCCCCCTGCTCATTGAGAAATGTACAAACATTAATAAATAAATAAAAATATTGCATTAAAAAAAAATGAAACTAATATTTGACATTCCATTTAATTATTCACCTTTTCTTTTGAGGGGAGTTAACACGGGCCATCTCACAGTGGCACTCACTGCTGGTCTGTTGGGCAATGGAGAGAAAAGGGATTGTCGTTTTTGTTTACGCTAAATGCAGGAAAAACGAAGCAAGGTTTGAAGGTTTGTCTGCACGTACCTGAACCTCCTGGTGGGACTCGGGGAGGAGTTCGGTGTGATGCCACTATCCTGCGACTGCAACCACTGCAGGAAAGCAGAAAAATAGATCAGTTTGAAACTTTTGTTCTCATTTCAGATTGAATCTCCAACATCACCATCAACTCAAAACCCTCTGGAATCTCCTAATTCAAAATCCAGTGATCATACTCAACCCGATCAAAACAGCCAATTCCTTGAGCGGTTGGAATAAAGATGCTCACCATGGATGTGTGATCGTGCCACTGACTAACAGGAGGAACTGGGATCAAACTGGAAGCACTGGGAGACAAACAGAAGAGGAGTTAATTCCGCTGGGTTGCAATTTGGATTTAACGGCCAGTGCACCGGGTCTTGTACCTTAGTCGCTGCAGGCTCCCTCTGAGCGTCGTCTCCATATTTTCCTCCTGTATGAAACACCAATTGTTTATCTTCTAAGAAATCACCATGTACTTTGTGCTTTTTTTATTGGTTGAAATTGTAGAGGGAGTAGCCTGACCTCTGTACTCACCTGCCTCTTGTGGTCCAGTCTGTCAGCAGTCAGTGAAAAAGGAGACAAAGGGCCGAGCTGGAGGAAGAACAAGAAAAGACAAAGAAAGTTAATTTCTTTTCAGTTTTGTGTAGAGTGTCTGACACTGAGAAGAATTTCCATCTCTTTAGTTCCTAGATGTTTTTTTTGCCAGCAAGTCCTTTAAAGTTTGCTGCTGGTTGATGGAGGCACGTGTTCACTGACACACACTAACCTGCGACGGACAGCTGGGATTGATGGACACACTGCTGCGTCTGTATCGAGCCGACACCACTGGGCTGAAGACTGTCATCCCGTCACTAAGAGAGAGATGCAGGATTATAAGATTATAAATAATTGTTGTAGAGTACATCTGGTCAGAGCGCTTTTAAAGGACACGGGTTTCAATTAATAATGCACAATCATTTTTGACAATAATTGAGACTTTGTGCAAATCCCCTTTACCTGGATGTGCAATGCCGGTGCTTTTAATGAACAATACATACTATAAAACTTTCACACTTCCAATAAAATACCGATATTGCAGCCTTGAGTATTGGCCGATACTGATCAAATATCAGCACAAATCATACATACTTCCTTTATTAGTTATTTTGTAGTATGGAATGTTAGGAGTTAGAAGAAGTATGGAAGTGGTAAACCGAGAACAATAGTCAGCAAGCAAAACTGACCTGTTTAATGTTAATGGGTTACATACATTCTAAACTTATACATAAGAATATTCTACAATTGGATAAAATAAGTACAGAATAAATTAAAGGAGCCTGAAAAACCCTAACCCTACCCTAAACCTAACCCTAAATAAATCCAATAGAAACAGAAAATCATATTTTTAAAGTGCAAAATAACCACTAGAAGTGCTGGAGTGGAGTCTGGAATAGACTGCTTGTATCAGAGTGCTTATATCTGAGATTTTGGATGCAGGCCGAGATAATCCAATACTCATTTTTTTTGCTGATGTCAGACCGATACCCGATATCAATGTTGGATCAGGACACCCCTAACACTTAAACTGTTTACTCCTGATGCTGACCCATATAACCACCATGTGTGTCAAAAGCATGCCGACACAAAAAGCAGCTCTCATTAATTTGCCATTCCAGGCAACGTTTTGGAAAACACAAATGGCCTGTGATAAAGTTGGGGGATTCAGCAAAGCAAAGCAAAGCGTGGATGCAGTACCACTGACCTGACACTTGTGATCATGGGGGCGCTGTTCGACCTGCGTAAAGCCCCGCCAGCTGCGCCTGCGCACTGGTCCACTTCCATCCGTTCCATTCCGCGGTCCGCAGGCCCGGCGGAGGCAGTTGCCTGCTGCCGGCCCTCGACCCCTCGACGGCGGCGCGGGGCTCTAACTCAAGCCCGGTGGAAGCCCGACCAGCAGGCCTCACTTTAGCAGCAAACCCAGAGCCGCCGAGTCCAGCGGGCTGTTACAACGAAGCAGCCTCGTCCCTAGCACATTTCCCCCCCCTCCCTCCCCGACAAAAACAACACCTTATCCGAGCGCGACGGCGCGTCTGTCCGTCATTTAAAGTGCGCAGCTGCGTCTCCCGTCGCTGCGCTGCCCCCCGAAAGCGCAAAATGTTACGGCTGCGTCGGAGCGCCGGAGACAAAAAGCAGCGCACAGGGGGAAAAAAAACCCCCGCTCCGCTGAAACTTTGCGACGGGAGTGCGGTTAAAACTCACCCGGAACTTTAATTCGCGCCCATACAGGTGACGTGACTTTTTTAGGATTAGCTGTTGAGCTAACTTGGTTTGCAGTAAAAAAA
>CAESWR010000693.1:348738-365589 GCA_903171835.1 Mullus surmuletus | reverse complement strand
CCCCCCCCCCCCCCCCCCCCCTCTTCTTCCTCCTCCTCCTCCTCCTCCTCCTTCTATCTCCATGTTTCGCGCAGGGAAAAGAGTCCCACAGCTTTGACCGGGAGCCGCCGAGGGACGGACAGCGACATGTCGGAGGGATCTGGAGCCGTCTGGACGTGACTGGTTAGCGGGGAGAAGCTCCGAGCTCTGCCCGCTGCTGGTAAACAACCGCGGGCAGAGCCGGAGCACTGACGGGGCGGGACACACACACTCACACACACTCACACACACACACACACACCGGAGACACTTTTAGGAAACTTTGGTTAGTTAGTTAGTTAGTTAGTTAGTGAGACAGATAGATAGATAGACAGACAGATAGATAGATAGATAGATAGATAGATAGATAGATAGATAGACAGACAGATAGATAGATAGATAGATAGATAGATAGACATAGATAGATAGATAGATAGACAGATAGATAGATAGATAGATAGATAGATAGATAGATAGACATAGATAGATAGATAGATAGATAGATAGATAGACATAGATAGATAGATAGATAGATAGACAGACAGACAGATAGATAGATAGATAGATAGATAGATAGATAGACAGATAGATAGATAGATAGAGTCAACTTTCACTTTGAGCAGTTGAAAAGTGCTACCAAATATGCATTTCCCACTTTTTTTGGGATATTAATAATTGCATTAATTGTTAATTGCATGATGAAACATTTCACTATAAAACCTTTAAGCGACCCCTGACTTATCCTTCAGTTACCGTGCCATTGTTGTATTGGTGTGTGTGTTAGACGATTTAGTTGGACATGTGGTGTACCCATTTAATTGCCTGCAAGTCATTTTATAAGATTATTCAATTCCATCTGGGAAATTTGGGATTTAGACATAGATTATTTATCAAATCACTTTGTGTAAAATAAAGCCTGGTATTCACTTTACATAGTTACATCATTTATACTAACATGACTCCCAGAGATTTAAACATCTTAATTTGATCTTATTCTCTCAATGTATTCTTATTCTCGTACCTTCAGTGATTCTCACTCGGTCTCTCTGTTGTTTGTCTCCAGAGAGGAGGATGGAGGGAGAGAAAGAGACATCTGAGGAGAAAGAGGAGGAAGAGGAGGATGGGGAAAAGGAGTGTCATCACCATAGTGCAGCGGCCTCGTCGGTGGGCTACCAAGAGCTTCCCATCATGCACTGGGAGGACCTGAGCCAGCGGATTGCTGAGTTGGAGAAACAGGAGCAGGAAAGAAGGGAGAGGGCAAAGGTCAGCAGCTGTGACGACACTGTTGATAGTTCCTGGAGGAACCGCGCTCATGGATTTATAGGAAGCTTTCGCACCCGTTTTCTTGAGTAAGATCTGTGATCAATTGGGAAACTGGTGTCGGCAATTGCGTTGAACCAGGGACCTGCAGACTCCGCCTCCGAGTGATCAAATTCACTTCCTCTGAATGCTTGACAGCGGGACTGTTTAGAGTAAACAGATCCAAGCAAAGGAGAAAAAAAAGCCCCACATAAAAACAGAGTCCACATCGTTTAAAATATTTCAAGTTAAGTCGGGACTTGTGTGTAATTCACACTGTGGATGAAGCTAAAATGAGACAAGTGAGCGGGCTACCATTACAGAGATAGCATGTGGGGATTATAACTGCATATTTGTAACATTTTTGGGTGGCATAATGATAACTTTGTACTGTTGGAAAAGTTCCCCAAAACGGCCGTGCTTCCTGTTATGCTGATTTGTGCGGCCCATGGAATACGAGCGCTTGATCGAGTTTTGGATCTGCACTTTGTGGAGGAACAGTATTTATTTAGTGTAAATACAGATGAAACCGCTCCGACCGCCCGGTTTTATCAGATGGCTCTGTTTACTGTTTTCGTGATGTCGACCTGTCTTCCTACAGATGCAGAGGGGGGCGGAGGTGAGGATGGGGGAGAGTCGGGCGGGCGTATGGCGAGAGTTGTGGGAAGAAGAGGAGGAAGACTTCAGGAAGTGTCGAGCCGCTGTTGCCGCGTCAAGGTAAAAGGGATCATGACTTGACTTTGATATGTGCAATAACTGATAATGTTTTTTGTTCATTTGAGACATGGTTAGTAGTTTTCGTTGATCTGATGGTCAGCCACTGAAAATAAATTACATTCCATTAATAAGATCAGAATTTAGAATAGACAAGTGCAAAAATATAAGCTCTAGGTCGATACTTGGGCCAAAATTAAACAATTCAAACCTCAGATGATCCTGTATAGCTTCAATGTGGAGGTGAAACGACCACAGAGTGGTTCTTTCAACATTTTTCTTCCTCTTGGTGCAACTTCAGGGAGATTATTGTGTGTTTACAGATTCCAGAACCACAGAAACTTGCAGCTGTGCTTCATCAACAACAGTGACAGTGAAGATGAGGAGGAAGGAACCAACAAAAAGGTCACTTTCTGTCAACAAAGGTTATTCAAACGTCAGGGGGATCAACTGAGATCCTTCGAATTTAGCATCAACAAAGCAAAAGATTACTTAAATTAATTGGAATGTTATTTTCTCTTGGAGATTCTTGTCATTTCTAAGCAGTGACTCTCATCAGACTTGCTTCAGAGCCTCGGGCAGCGTTTGGAATTAAACTCCATTTCTTTTTTAATTTACCATCGAACCTCCTCCTGAAAGCAAACAAAACACTGATTTGATGACGGACCTTACTCTCATCTCCTCCAGGTTTCCATGGGAACGGGCCGCAATTGTTGCCATGCCAGTGGGCTGAAACAGGAAGTGGCCTCCGCTTTGAGAACGTTACGAGACAAACTGCTGGCTGAACAGAGAGAGAAGGAGGTAAAAGGAAAAGGAAGGAAGGTTCAAGCACCAGAAAAAGAGAGAATTATTGGGAGATCAGAGTCAAACAGCAGCCAAGGCACGCATGGATCACAGGAAGGAAAGTGCCCACTGAAATCTTGAGCTAGACCCCCAAACTTTAGTGGTTGCAATCGCTGTTGATAGCGAGAGCAACACTGGTCGACTGATCCGGTTGATTTTCTCTCCAGTTACTGAATGAGTCCAACATTTTAGCTTTGTTTTTTTGCTCTCTGTGTCCTCGGGGAAGGTTCAGGCTCTTTAGCTGCTAAATGCTCCCATTTTCGCCACCTAATTGCCGCGTCTGTGTTCCGCTCGGTGCTGAACTTGTTGCGCAAAGTTGCTTTCATGAACAAATCTCTGAAAACAGCTGCCTGCTACAGCAAAAAACAGACTTTGAGAGCGGTGAGACAGTTAAATTACAGTCAAACAATTCACTTCTTTGATGCATCTAAACCTTTTTTTTTTTACTCATGAAAAATGTTGACTCTGACTTGATTTACTTGCACGAACACTGAAGAAAAATCACACCGCAGCAAAGCAGAGGGAGAGCGACGTATTTAGTGATGAATCTCTGTAGATTCGACAAGTTACGCACACATAGTAACATTTCATCAACATCACATGCATTCTTTTCATTGTTGTTGCCTCGATGTGGATCACGGCTACATTAAAGGAAGAATGTAGAGACTTAAAGTCGTTGAACGTGTGTGTTGCAGCATCTGGCCGGCAGCAGCAGTGTTGCCAAACGGAAACATCTGGAGCGTTGGGAGCTTCAGGAGAGTTCAGCACAGCAGCTCAGCAATCTGAGAGTATCACTTCAACAGGATGTACATGGTAAACACACACTCCCACACACACACACACACTGTTCTGTTTCTTTCACTTAATTTTTCTCTCCTGCATCTTTTCACACAATCACTAACTTTCACACTAATCACTAATAACTTAATTAATGATGCTGATTAAAAGTTGTTTTCCTGAATTACAATTAGTGTATGTGAGCAGATACGGACGTGTACTGTATGTAGATTACAAACAGAAAATACAGACGCTTCCAGACAGAACTGATTAGTGAATCGAGTGTGAAAATGTCAATGATATGCTGCAGCCTTTGCATAATGTAACACATTCACCAACATGTGCTCTAAAATGTTGCAATCTGTAATAAACAAAATGAGCTCCCTTGAAAATCCATGCACATGCAGTTCATAGCAACATACACCCATTGTGGGGTTTTATGAAGAAAGCCGATACTCTACGTTGCTGGTTGAGAGATGCATGGCTGAAGTGGAGCCCAGAAAATGCAAGTCGATGCCAAATTGAGATAGCTTATTGTGTTGCCACAGGTATGCAGGCTCATAGAGAAAACAGGGTATTTCTGTTAAATTGCTGTTTTGATGCACATCAAACACCTGTGATGTGGCCTTATCGCACATAACAAGCTCATTGTTATCAAGGGATTCCGCAGTGTCTCTCCTCCCACAAATTGGGTCCATCTGACCTTCATTTCCTGGCAAATTCCGAAATCTTCTGGAACTGAAATACCAACCGAGAAAGGATTCATTGTCAAGAAAATTTATCAAATGCTCTCATTCCTAGCGCTTAAAGGAGAATCTATATGCATCACAGAGAATTTGTGGCGGGTCAGGTTGGACTTTTCTATTGGAATGCAGCTCAAAAAAAGTGTATTTATTTTAGTTTTCATCAAAGATGTTACACTTTATGAGCAGCTCAATGGTCCCTCTTTGACTCAGTGCTTTTCTTGCAGCTCTGAGCTCCGAGTTGGTGGCTCACCTGCTGGTACGTGACCAGCTCAGGACAAAGCAGGACGCCATGCTGCTGGACGTCCAGGACCTTACCTAAACACCAGGAGCACAGACTGAACAGGTCCAGATAAACGCAGCTCCGCTCCAGAGTTTCCGCCCCATCACTGTGGACCTCTAGCCACTCCGGGACCAGGTTGGACTGCTTTTTCAAGTCAGCACAAGTGTTTGTTTACTTCAACAAATTACTGAGTGGCTAATCGGTGAAACTGAAAAATCCTGACCATCCAGAGTGAGAGACACCCGGGTGCTTAGGTGAAATGAATCACCTGAAAAAAGGGTTTGTCATGCCGTTGGAACACTAACGGGCGCTCTGTCAAATCAACAAATGAAGGAAGATTTCAGGTGGAATGTTGAGCAAGAACCAAACAACATGTCCATTAAGCTTCGGGGTAGTGAGGACAACGCAGCTCTATTATTTGACTCACTGACTCCAATGTGTGTAGCTTATCTGTCGGGACACACACTCTCACTATGCTGCAGTGCACGCTCAAAATGTTCCTCTCCAATCTAAGTCAGCTGGAGTTACTGAGTCATGAACAAATTCAACACCCAAGAGAATCGCTACATTTTCTCTTGAAAAATAACGTATACCTGTGACGATTCATTTCGGTTATGAAGAAGGTGTGGTCAGATTCTCTATTCGAAAACAAAAAAATGTTTGAATCAAATGGGTTCACAATGATGTGTCAAAGCAGTTCATATATAAGCTAGGTTCACTTTATACTAGCCGACATTTAAAGTCGTAGTAAATGGGGCCGAGGGGCAGCCGAAGCACTTCATTCAGTCTCTTAGCTTCTTAATGGCATCAACCAAGTGGAGCTGGAGCATCATGAGACTCAAAAGTGTTTGCGGCACACAAACCTAGTAAGCACCAGGTGGCACTCTTGCATAAGCTACTTGACCGATGAGCGAAGACAGTGGCTGTTGCCTTAAGATTTCACAGAACAATTGGAATATTGCCAATTTACTCGACTTGATTTCCGAGAAAAAATAATGTACCTCAAAATGGCAACAATCTTCCAAAACAAAGCGACCAAATGGAAGCTTTATCTTCACATTACTGGATTTTTTTCCCCCCCACTTGCTCACCACTATTTCCTAAGATATACGAAACCCCAAATAAGCAAAGTTAGACCTACATTCGTATAGGACTGGCAGTTGGATTTCTCCCCAGGTCACTGAGTGAGATGACAGCCTGTGGTGCAACAGGGATTCACAGTTTATGTGGCTCGTTTGCACCTTGTTCAATAGCACAATGAATTACAGCCAATTTAAAAGTGTTGTGTTTATGTTGCTGCAGCGTGATGGAGCTGGTTAGATGAGATTCAGAGCATCTCTTAGCACCTTTCTGCTTACATCGACCACATTCTTGAGAGGGCAGGCGTACAAAGGGGGTGGAGTCATTGATATTTATCGTCAACACAATTTAAAAATGAGAGCAGACTCTAAAAAGCACGGCTCTTGGAACAGAATGGGATCTAGAGTCATGAATCATGTACAATTTTTTTTTTAAATCAGCCATTTGTGCATAATTATACAAGATGAGGAATACTGAAAATAAAAGAAAGAGAAGGGGGAAAAAAAGAAATACCGATATCCCTCTAATCCTTCCCTCCGGGTCCCATGAGGTTAATCATTTTTTCAGGTGCATCACTGTATTTATATCATAGCAAGTCTCAAGTATGCTAACACACAACACTTTTAAGTCTTTGGCAAAGAAATATCAATATTTTCAAGGTCTGTAATTGAATCCTTTATACTTAGACAGCCAGAGTACTTTTCAGAGCAACTATGCTGAATAATCAGAAAAAACGAGGACAAGAGGTTTTGACTCCTTCATCCATTTACATACTGTATATGCAAATGAATTATTCTGAATTATCTTATTTAAATGTTATTGTCTATTACATTCTGACTTTTGCCTACCTGTGTAGCAAGCGTAACATGTTACCTTTATGTTGTGTCTTAGTATTTTTTACTATTCTTGAAAACATCAAAGGGGAATTTCACTGAACACGCTTTGCCATTATAATTTTGAGGATATTTTTCCCATTCATGGTGCATAGTGTTTTTTTGGGTAGAGATTTTGGTGACAGTCTTCTACAAAAAACAAAACAAAAGAGACAGGAACATTGTTGTCCATTGTAATTTGCCATTTTTTAAATTAAACTCCAGTCAACTTCTGATATTAGATTAATTAATCATTTTAATTTTAATTTTGACTTTGGTGGCATTCCTCTTGATGCTTAACACTTCAGGTACATGTTTAACATTTTTGTTTAGCCGTGATAAATACAAAGGAGTTATTGATTTTACTTATACTTGATGCGTGTTCAGCGTCCATTGTGTGCTGGTTTTTACACCAGCCAGGAGTATTTAAAGGGTATTTAAAACAACCCAGGTGATATTTCAATGGCAGTCACCAAGAAATAATGTTCTCACCCTGATTATTCTGAGAGGCTCTTATATTGTTTTGTGATAAGGAGATGAATGTCATATTTATGGAAGGGAATGTACTTAAAAAAGTTTCTTTAAAAAAAAAGTTTCTTTGTTTTTTTTTTATTCACATGTATTTAAAGTCACATTGAAATGTCACATGAGGATGTAAAAGTGAAAATCTGATGCAGTGCACCTGAAACATGAAATTGGCTGGGATGTGAGGGATAAATCTAAACAGTACCAATATATTGTTCCTATTATGACCCTGAGAAATAGTTAAACACATCAACAGATATTTTCATTTCACTGTGATTTTGAGAGTATTTAGAGTTGTATTTAAAAATGTAAATAAATGTAATTACATTTGTATTTGTAAATGTAAACATTAATTGTTAAATATATTTTGACAGGCAAAAACAGTGATTGTCCCTGATATTTTCTTGCGTCCCTTGTGAGTTTGTTTTTTCTATGTTCAGATGCTTCTCTCACTCTTTTTTTCCTAATATTATATTGGATCCATGTTTGTTGGAGCAGTCATAAAAGGGGACTTTTATTTTCTTTTTGCAGCAGGTTTTTATTTTCAATAAACGTCAGAGTGATTCGGTGTCCTCACCCGCACTGTTTATTCATACCTCTGCTACCTGCATCTTGTTTGACCAACAATTGTGTCGCTGTGTTTGATTACACTCACGCAGCACGACATGTTCAAACACGCGCATTGCTTTATCATGCAGCTCTTTGCCTCAGTATTTACCGTGTGGATCACTGGGAAAGATGATGAGAGAGGGAACAGAAGGGAGGGTTGGTGTAGAGCCTCAGATAAAGAGACACGGGAGCCAGGAGGAGAAAGTGAGAACCATCTCTGGAGAAAACTGTGAGAGATTTAATACTTCTGATTGTACAAAAGCTGCCTTTATGTCTGCATTACCTTGATCCTTATCATATTGCAGCTATTGATAAGGATGGGTACATGTCAACATTTGCAGTTTGAAGAAGTACATTTTATAGATACGTTTTCTATGTGTCATTTGTTTTCTGTTTTTATATATTTGGTTAGATAAAACATTTTCTTCACACTCTCATTCAGTCTACAGAAAGGAAAAGTGGATGTATTTTTCGTAAAAATGCATTTTAAATACACAAAAGATTTTGTTTACTATTTTGCCATAGGAAGCTACTTTGTATACAGTGTAGTGAGGGGACATCAGAAAAGGAGAAATATGATAAAAGAATGATAAGCAGCTTATTACATATTTTAGCATCTGAGAAAAGGTCTCTGTAGTAAAGAGTGTTTTAGTTAAGACTAACATCTCAGAGTACCGCCTCCTCCTCCTCTGCAGTCCCTGTATTGAGTTTCATTCCTGCAGTTCTGACTGAATGAACGCTGATCAATTATTTACAGAGAAGCTGAAGGTCAGGGGAGAAGCCCCGAGAGACCCTTCAGCCCCGAAACAGACACTTCTCAGCCACAACAGCGGACAAGCATCCGGACGAGGCAGGAGCAGGACGTGTGGGACTGCTGACCGAAGGTACGTCAAATTCTTTCATGTGTTTCACTGACCCCACTGGGAAAATGTAGCAACAATTTTGCTTTAGATTTACACTTTACATTCTCACAAACCGACCGGACTCTTGAGTTAATCGGGTGAATCAATCAGGAACAAATCCAGCTGTGATGTGGTCATGTCATGCTTATGGCTCATGCAGAAAATGTTGGCGCTAATTACTCTGCCAGTTATAGAAACAAATGTTTAAAGAAGAGTTTAAAGAAGACATTTGAAATAGCAGTATTTAAATAAACTTGGTAAATAGGCCATTTGTCCGTTAAACGGGACTTGATTTAAATTGTTGTTTCCCGAATTGCAATGCAGATGTTTGATACTTTCCCTATTTTACTACTTTTTGAATTGTAATTGGAGATAATGGACATTTTTTTTACCTCTTGCCATGACCTCAATTCATCCTTAATTATGTTTAATGTGTAAATTGTTTAATTTATTCACACAATTGCACCTTTTCGCAGACCTCCACCTACTGCAAAGACTAGTTCTAGAGGCAAAGACCCCCTCCCTGTGTTGCAGTCCTCCTCCCCTCCCCCCATTCAAATTCGTTTTTCTAAATTTTAGTAACTGGAAATCTCAGCATGCGTTAATATGGCCACTGCAGTGTCAAACTGGTCTGCAGGATTACAAAACCCACAAAAATCTGAAGATTGTATGTGGAACACTGTTTTACATCGTATTGGAGCCTTTTGTTGTGTCTGGGGTAACTGCCGAAGCATCTCGACATAACCTGTGGTGACACCATTGTTCCAAAACACCATCTTGAATTTAAACCCTGACCCAAACGCTTCAACAGCTGGAACAGACCTCCTAACCTGCCCTGCAGAGAGGTTGCATGAAAGGAGCGAGGTTACCAGAAAGTGTTGTTAATGATTGAGGGGCTAATTGAGCGAGACTTAGTCTTCATCAGCAAAATGTGCGGTGTGCGTTCTGAATGAGCATTTCCAAACTAATGACAGTATCTTTTCCTTCCCCTCTCTGTCACAGGTACTTGTTCTTGATACCAGAGACATGGGTCAGCCGATGGCGAGTGGAGATTACAGAGACTGAACGGATTGAAAGAAGAAACCCGGAAGGACAAATGAAGGAAAAGACTCAAAGCAGTTGAGATGACAGCAGAGGAACCTGAACCGATCCAGCTTTGCCAGAAATAACCTCTACTGGTTCGTTATGGGGTTGAGCCAAACCTCTAACATCACTCCAGACTTAAGTTTGGGGGCGGCGAGCAGCCACGTCAACACCTCTGGCACCTTGCCCACCTCGTCCCTGCCGCCATCGTCCTGCAGCATTGACGAGTCCTACAAATATGTCTTCCTGCCCGTCTGCTACTCGCTCACCTTCCTCTTCAGCCTCACTCTCAACTCCGTGGTGCTTCTGCGCTCCTGTCGCCACCATGGTGGCTGCTGTCGCGCTGGGGGCGGCGGTGGCGGTGCCGGGAGACGTTGGAACACCTCGCTGATCTACATGGTCAACCTGGCCACCACCGACCTCATGTATGGCCTGTCGCTGCCCTTCCTGGTGGCCAGCTACGTGCTGAGAGACCACTGGGTGTTTGGGGATTTCATGTGCCGCCTCGTTCGCTTCCTCTTCTACTTCAACCTCTACTGCTCCATTTTCTTCCTCACCTGCATCTCTGTCCACAGGTAAAGAAAAAACAAAGCAAATGATAGCATCTGCACTTTAAGTTGGATTTGGATTTTGCATTGCAGAGGCCGCTCATCAGACAGTTCAATTTCCAATCCAATAACACCAAAGTGAACCATTTAAACTTACATTGTTTGGTCAGCAATAGACCGTCGTGAAGCCACTTTCTGTAACAAACAATCTTGGAAACATTTCTGTGAAGTACGGTCTAAACGGAGCACTTTGTAAAATTAAGTTTGGATTTAGCTGCTCCTTGATGTTATTCTGTTCAAATCAAAGTGAAAGTTGGTCGGTTTCCCAGTGTGGGTCATCCAATGAAAATCTCTGTACCAGACTTGCAAGCTAGTGACTTGGAATTGAGAAATTGGACGATACAAGATTGCACGAGATTTGGTTCCTCATGCACATCAATCCTTTCTGCAGTTAATAGTTATTGCTTGTTGGGGAAAAAAGACCCATTTTGGGAAAGAGCGGGGTAATGGGTGGGAGTGGGATGATGGGTAAGTCCATGTGAATCCACTGACAAACCCACTGTCCATCTGCAGGTACCTGGGGATCTGCCACCCAATGAGGACCATCACTCTGGAGAGCAAGCGGGTGGTGAGGGGTACCTGTGCACTGGTGTGGGTGGTGGTCTTCATCCTCACCTGCCCCATTTTCAGGTTTGCACAGACGGGCTACGTCCTGCGAGGAGGCGGGGCCGGCGGCGTTGCAAGGCCAGAGGGGGCGCGAGAGGCCGGCAACCAGAATGGATCTCAGGCGGAGGACGAGGAGGGGTACATGAACTGCTGGGACGACGCCATTGACAAGGAGTTTGCTGACTATGTCCCGTACGGCATCGTCCTCCACCTGCTGGGCTTCTTCGTGCCGTTCGTCATCATCGCCTGGTGTTACTCTCAGGTGGTCAGGACAATATTTCAGACGCTGCGCTCGCCTCCCAGTTCAATAGGGGGCGGCGAGGACGGTCCAGTGGGAGACGGGACGCCAGAGGGAGTCAGAGAGCGAGAGAGAACCTCCGTCTCCATCTCTGGCTCGCAGTACTCGCACTACATTCGGCGGAGACGGAAATCCATTAAAACCATTGTGACCATCACGCTGCTGTTCGCACTTTGCTTCCTGCCCTTCCACGTGACCCGGACGCTGTTCCTGCTCCTGCGGCGGGGGCAGCTCGGAGGCTGCAATGCCATGAAGATGGTCTCCATCTGCTACAAGGTCACCCGGCCGCTGGCTTCCTGCAACGCCTGGCTCAACGCCCTCCTCTACTTCCTCACGGGAGATAAGGGCACCCCCTGCTGCTGGGGGGTGGAACCCACCGTCCGCAGAGATCGCCAAAACGGCTCCCTCTGGTGGCCGCTGAAGATCCTGAAAAAGGACGGGGTGGGAGAGGACGACCAGGAGGCAGCAGAGAAGGTGGAGAGGGAGGTGCACATGGAAAATGAGTCCAAGTCGTCAAGGGTGATCTTCTGAAGCCGCCACTGCCAGATGCTTTACCAAAGACTTTGAATATTGTCATGCACCTTGAAAAAAAATCCTGCAGTGAAACATTGTGCAACAGATGCATTAGACCTCTAAAGTATTCATCATATAAATAGAATCTGTCCTTTAAAATTGATAAAATCAGAATTAGGTAACTGTTGTTCCCAATTTACAATGTCTTCAAATGATTAATTAATGTAGTCTACTTTGTTCTCCCTTCACACCTTTAGAATTTTACACTAATCCCTCCTATTAAAAATGTCCAGAACCTTTGAGGCATCAACATAATTTGTCCCATGACACTTTCAGATTTGTCTTTGGCAAATAGACTCAGAAATAGCTCTGAGGAAATGCTACAATTCAAAGTCAAATCAGATCATGGGCAAGAAAAACGTGTGATTTTTCCTCTTTAGTAAAGTGAAACAATGGAATAAATACATAGCATGAGGCCTTATATTTTATCTTTGAATAGTATAGTTGCTCAAATTTATTGTAAAACCTCCTTAATTTCTCGCCATTTCCCAAGTTTGGACCAAAAATATTTAAGTGCAGCGTTGGAACGGCGCTTCTCTTGCAGATGTAATATAGAATATTTGAGGCTGTTTTATGAGCAACTGTAAACTGTACATTTCTTAAGTTCTGATGGTCATTAGCAAAAAAATAAATAGTCATAACCTGCCCCTCTTGTCCTTAGTCAGCAACAAGCACGGACTTTTGACCCTCTAACATACAAAGTGTCTGTATTCTGCTGAGAACAGATATTTTGTTTTTTTTGCATCAGTTGACAAACTCTGACTGTCATTTCCAGATCGTGTAATTCATATCGGAAATTCTTAAATAGGAGGCACACCCCTTTTGATGTCGTCCCACCTGCAGCCATGTTACTGAGCCTCACTGGTATCTGAATGTACTTTTTAAGAGCAATTCTGCATGTTGGACATTCCTGCTTCATGTGACGTTGTTGTTGTTTTCAAGCTCAGGTCAGTCTGTGATCTCAGACTTCTTATTGTTTTGGTTCGATTTGTGTATTTTGATGGTTTGTGTCACAATATTGGGATTAAAGTCTATTGTTGACATCCGCTGTCTGCGTCTCCGACCTTGTTCATGGTTAACATGGACCCGCTTTGACCCAGTGGGGGTCTCAGGAATTATTAGCCAGCTGAACAGTCATATCTGTTTGGCTGGATGAGAAACATCCGCCGTGCACTGCCAGGAAGTCACACTTTGTCTCCCTTCCCCCGGTCATTCATTCTAGTTGAGACAAATGTATCGACACCGGAAGTCAAGGTACAAGGTGCTGTTGGCTGCCTGCCTATTTTATGAGGCGAGTCATTGAGTAATCCCAGGTTGCCCCTCAAGCAGCACATTTTTTCATAAATGATAAGAAAATCATGAAGGTAAAGCATTTTATTTATTCAAAGAATGAGGTAGTTTTGACATGGAAAATCAAGCCTAAACTAAAATTAGACTATTGATGTGAATTTTTTTGCCATACGAAATAAATGAATAGGATTTTAAAGGGGGACACAATTACCCGTTATAGGACCATGAAAACAGATCTGATCAGGACACTTACTTCAGTTGTGACAGACTTTTAATTTGAAAAGAAAAACGAATGGATTCCTATTCTATAGAAAATATTAAACTGATGTTTTCTCCATATTGATTTATAGTTATTTATTTTCAGATTTATAACGGTTATGTACCATCTTTAAAATATATTTTAAACATGTGTTGATCCTCAATTAAGTGTCATGTTAACCTTTGCTCCTGGGTCTGTCCCTCAGCCCTGAAAAAGCTTTCACACACTCATCTGTGGGTGATTGTTGCCCATTAGTATCCCGGACGATCAGTAGATTAGAAACACTGATGTTCTGGAATGTTTCAAAATCACAATCAACAGAGCTTCCTCCCCTTCCATCAACAGGGAACTGACTATTGCATTTTTTGGTGCTTTTGGGTACCTGCTGCTCGACCATCCATCACTCAACCACCTCCCACTGTGTGTCACTGATCACTCTGTAGTTAAGCCTCCTGTAATTTTCAGGGTGAATTTGCCGCTGGCGCCAAACCTCTTCATAGAGGCTCCGTACGACTGGCGGTAGGGGTGGGAAGCCGGCGGAACGAGCCAGGGTCTGGCAGTACTCCCATTGATCTTGCTTCATCACCAGCAGGTGGTGCTGCTGGACTCCCTGGGACAGTTTTTCCTGCAAGTCTCGCTGGACCTCGTCCTCCATCTGGGCTTGAGATGGTAACATAACTGAGCCATCCAGCACAGCCAGAGCAAACTGGACCTGTGGAGATTCATCAGCCTCAGGTCATCAGATGTTCTTTACAGTCAAGCCTGTCAAACCGCCTCACCGCCGGCAGCTCACCTGGCAGTTGAAGTTAGGGAAGGGGCAGATGATCTTGCAGATGCCGATGAAGAAGAGCGAGGGGAAAGCAGGGGGTGTCAGGAAGCGGTACAGTGGCGCCACCAAGTGGTCCTGGATCTCAAGACCCAGCTGAGCCCCATCAAGAAATGAATACCTGAAGTTGTACCCAGTGCAGAACAGAAGGACATCGGCTACAGACGCCGAGCCATCCTAGAACACATCACACAATCAATGATTTACAGGGTGTTTATGTTCTATTTTGAGACGGTAGACTTCACTCAAAGAAAGTAAAGTATGTGCTTTGGTTACATTTCAGTGCCATTAAATGTCTTTTAAGATGTCCTAGTGTCTTTGCATAATGTGACGCAAATACAAAAGAGATAAAAGAATATATAGATCATTACCTGAAAACGAATTCTGCCGTCCGCCTCGACTGCCACAACTGAACTGGACTGCTGAATCCCCGATGGAAGGGGAATACTCAGCCTGGGAAGACCATGACTCAAAGTTACCTAAAGAGACAAAAGCACACCTTGTTCAAATGCAAAGAAAGCCACTTCTCTCCAGCGAGATGCCTGGGGCTCAGACAGCTGGGTGGTTTGGTACCTGTGCGCCAACTTTGGCTAGTTCGATGGAAATGTCCACCCCCGATGCTTTGGCTCCCAGTACCACCACTGACTGGCCTGCAAATGGCTCTGCATACCTGTAGGCATGACTGTGGAGAACCTTTCCTACACACACAGAGGGGGAACACAGACATCAGCTTCTTAGTGCAACTCAAATTTTTAAATGCAATATATTACCTTGTATAGTGTACAGTATAGCTATCTGTATTAGAGATTTAGGGATTAGAGATTTGTCAGTCATTGATCAATAACCATGACTACCTTCAAGTTCACATGATCTGCTTGTCAATTCAATAGTCAATATATGAACATTTATTTTGACCTTACCTCTGAAGTTCTTTATCCCCGGTATGTCTGGGATATGAGGATCAGAATAATGCCTTAAAGAAACACAAATGAAAACATATTAAAACAGGAAAACCCGTGTGGCGTCCGGATGATGACGTCAATTGATGATGACAGCTCTTTGCTTGACCCCTCACCCCGAGCAGACGAAGACTGAGTCGAACGTCTCTGTTCTTTGGGAACCCACCGAGTCGGATGATGTCACCTCCCACATTGTCCTCCTGTCTTCGCCATCGACTTGCACAAGAGGCTTCACATTTTCCACCATAGTGTTGAACTGACCCGAAAGTAAAACATACCAATCACAAAATTACACGTCCCATAATATGACGCAGACTTCAGGTTTTCAGTTGGTGAACGCACCCTGATGTGAGAGGAGATGTTGTGGGAATCACAATATCTCTCAAGGTAGTGTTTCACCTCCTGATGGGACAGGAAGCTGCCCAGCTGGGGGTCAAAGGGGAAGTCTGGGAACATCATCACCTCTTTTGGCAGGTTTGTTCTGTAGAGGATCAACAAGTCAACATTAACAAACCTCAACAGGAGGTTTTTCTATAATCTACTGATGCGGATAATTACATTTTTGATGTTATTCGTTCATGAGAAACTTACATACCTCAGGTCTCTGTACATGCTGCTGAGAATCGGCCTTCCGTTGGCATACGCGCCGACGCGCTCTTCATAGCACCAGGTGCCACCGATGTTGTCGGAGAGCTCGAACAGCACCGGAGGGGCGAAGCTGTCGGGCCGGGACAGGATGTGTCTGGCCGCACAGAGACCCGCCGCCCCGGCCCCGATCACTGCCACCCGCTGCAAGGCCGTCCTCATCTTGCCGACCTCTGCACTCTTCCGCCCTTCACCCTGGATGCAGTCACAAGAGCATGCTGGGAATACTGAAGAGTGCTTCTAGTCAATGATCAGACAAGGCCTCCCATGCAGAAAGAACAAAACAAAGCCCTATCACACCAACATTCTTTCATGTTATTCTGCTTTATAAAATTATAACGGTTACATAGCATATCCATAGTATACAACTGTATATTGATAAAGAGGCTTGTTTACAGTACTATTGTATGCAATGTTTTTATAGGGAAACCTATGCTACAATGCTGCATAAAGTCAATCAATCAATAATGAGTTAATCAATCGCCTCAGCTGATGCAACACGTGAAGGCTCCTTGTGATCTCAGGACAACACACAAAGAGAGTGCAAAGTTCATATCGAGCTGGGCTGGACTTTGGTCAGCTGGCAGCAAACTTTTGGTTGATCCGGACATTTAGAAGTCAAACTCCCAGCGTCGTTGAAACACGATTAAAGTCTTTTTAGTGACAGCACTTTTGGTGCAGACCAAAAGTGCTGTCACTAAAAAGACTTTCGTTTCGGTTGTTTTTTCTCTCGCATGGTTTCATTTTGCATGTTCTGCAGCTAGCAAGCTAAACCAGATGCTTTCCGTCCGGAGCACAAAGGGGCATCGCTGATGTCTAACCATCCCGCCCGAGTTACCGTTCGGCCCGGTGCGTCCCGGTGTCCCGACCGGCGGCTGCGGGAGTCCAGCAGACAACAGCAATGTCGCCTCTGACAGACGCGGAGGTTGTCATCCGGTTCACAGCCTCTGGTTCGATTATTCCACTTCACCCTAAAGGCCGCACGGCGCCAGCAGAGGGCGCTGTTCGCTCAAACCTGGCATACAATATCATACAGGGC
>CAESWR010000693.1:304133-330467 GCA_903171835.1 Mullus surmuletus | reverse complement strand
ATTTTCAGAAGCCATCCTCGTAGAAAAACATTAGCAAAAGAGGTTTTTGTTTTCATCTGACCATTGGTAGTTGAATGAATCTCCCACAGTTTGAACTGTTCCCTCAATGCAGATTATATATGTGCAGCAGAGCAGACAAATGCACGGAGATGAAAGTGATCAAATCTGTGTTTAAATGAAAGAAGTGGGCTTCATGGAGATGATTTTGATAGCCTACTCAATTTACCACGGTTATATTTTAATAAAAAAACCCAACCGAAAAGGCTCTATAATACAGTTTAACAGCTGGAGAAGAAATGCACTGTTTGGAAAGCTTTTGGTGGTTTTAAGTAATAATAATAAGAAGAATAAGGATAAGGATAAGAATAAGAATAAGAAATTATAGCGTAGTCCATGATGTTAAACGTTTTTTGTTTTCTCTTCCATTGTTTTCATGGCGATGTGATTATTTTAAATTGATGTTAAGTTTTAATAAAATGTTGACACGAGGGAGTTTTTATGTTAGTTATTGGGAAGAGATCATTAATTTTGAAGTGTTAAGAGAACATTAACATTTACATTTGGAGGCAGACTCACTATATTATGGTATTGTAACATGGAGTTGGTATCGTTAAGCTTATTGGTCTCTCTTTGCATTGTCACAACTAAATATGCATTAGTGATCAATGTTGGGTTGATGCCATAACTTGTAAAATGAGACCTATCAATGTGAATAGAGGAAACGGCAGAAAGAAAAGTCTTCAAAATGTTATGATGTGGCTTAGTCTGTTTTGGATATACATTCCCATGACAACAACCCAATGTTGAGTTTGAAGAGTAGAGTCATGGTGTCTCAAAGGTTCCCATGTGGTTTCAGGAATTTCACCGGCCCCTTGAAAGAGTGTCAGGAATTGAAAGAATTTCCCCAGTTTCTTAAAACATCACAGCCAAGAATAGGTTTATTGGCAAATGCATTTAAAATGTACAGCATATCTGACCCAGCATTTGCCACGTGGTATTACATATTGCCAGTTAAGAACCCTGGTGTCTGATAGACCGCTTGAAACAACTTGGATCTTTTTGGCTTTAGATTAAACTTATTGTTTTCTGAGGTTTGTTTCATGTCAAACGTCTGTGGCTGCAGAGTTTATCGGATCTAAGTATTCTGTTTAATTTGCGCGTCCCCGGCCCCTGTACCAGTGAGATGCGCGCCCCCGCGGGCGCACATCGTGCCCGCGGATGAAAGTCCTCTCATCTGCAGCGAGAGACTGAGCGACTTGCAGCGACCGGGAGACGCGGAGAGGTGAGAGCGGTTTTTTATGCCTTTTTGTTAACGCAACACTTTTGCATTTTTTAAAGAAGTGACTGTTGCATTTTTTGCCCTACATTTGCAAACGTGAGCATGAAATTACAGTGAGTTTATCCGCGCATTCTGTCCTGCTGCTCAGGCTGAAACTTTGACCAAGACCAGACAAATGTTTGATGACCCTGCTTGGACTCCACAGTTACCTCACTGAAATAGTTGCACACTTTATTTGGTCAATGCTGCAGAGAAGTATGTTTAAATAACACAGACGTTGAAAAATCCAGAAAACAGCAAGACATTTTGTTTTTTCCAACCCATGAAACACTTTGTATAACCATTCTAATTCCAGTCAGTTCAGCCTTCCACATCAGCGCCTGTTTCTATGCCAAGAGACACACAGCAGCGGCTTTCCTCTGAAAGATTTATGTAATAGTTGCGATTTCGCAGGCAGGGTCACTGGATCAACAGGCATCCTCTGTATCAACGCTGGGATTAACAATAGTCACCCTGTATGGAAATGTTTGAGTGTGAATGCAACATATAAGTCTCAAACTTGTGTATTTTCCATTTCTTCATGATAACAATGCAAAAGTGAGCAGCTTAGTTTATACATTTCATCATGACTTTAGAGGCTATTTGGTGTTCTGTTGCCAAGGATATCTTTGCAACTCATTGTAATAATTCAGGGGTTTGCATCCTGGACTTTTAAAAGTACACAATATCAGAGCATACAATGAGGGAAGAACATATTTCATGTGAGAATCAGAGACAAGTTGCTGCAAGAAACACATTGCCCTGTCAGCAGCTCTTCTTTTGTTTGCTGCGGGACCGTGCAGGCCTCCATCAAGCCTGCACAGAAGATGAGATGAAGCCAGCGGATGATTCCACTGCAGACAGAGAGCTGAACCACATCCAAACTCTCAGATTTGTAGTTGCCAGTAATTGCACGGCCAATTATGACTCACTCGTGGTGTTAGAAGTTGAGCACTTTTTATGGTCAATGTAATTTTCCATCAACATCATGAACATGGATTTTTTATTTTTTTTTAATCTGCACTGTTGGCTTCATCACCAAGTAGTGTTCTTGCACACACCTTAATGATGTCAACATCTGGCTGGAAGAACTCATCATTACTTTTACTTGCTCTTTGGGATTCCACAGTATGAACGAAGGAAAAGAGAATTATTTCATTTTTTTAGGGCCTATAAACCATTCTTAAGTTAGGCAATTCTGAGATGATGTCTGGAGTAGATGATGATTTTCGAGAAGTGATTCTTCACTGAGGAAAGGAGAGAAAGTAAAAAACCAGCGGACATTTTGGAAAAAGTGTCTGGGTTTCTCATCAGGTCTGTGTGTGTGTGTGTGTGTGCATGTGTGTGTGTGGTCTGAGGTTCAAATGACAGGCTTTTGTTTTGTGAAACCGCAAGAACCAGGTCCAGATGTGTGCAGAGGAACAAAGGAAACTGTGTGTGACTGCGTTTGTCCTCACAACATTTTCAAGTGTTAATCATCATGTGAACTTTTAAAACTGTATTAGCAGCGTCAACACTGGCCTGCACACAGCTTCTGTGTGGCTCAGATCTACATTACTTTGGATTCAGCGGTATTGGCACAGTCATATAAATTTGATGTAGTCATTTTGCGGCAAAGGTTTGAACATTATGGGGAGGTTTTTGCTGTTATATAACTCTGGGGCTGTAATTATACCAAACACTGCCTGGAAATTATGAGATTCCATAAACACTGCACGCCACCTCTGTTTGAAAATTGCTTTGCGTCCGTCTCCAAGGAAGGTTTGTTTTGTTTGTTAGAAACAGTCCGAAGCCAGAGTGTCCGTACCTGCACACATGGCAGCAACTGAAGACATCTGCTTCCATCAACATGTCTGTATTTGCCTTTCAGGATGAAGCAAATTACTTTCCTGCTGGTGTTTAGCATTGTCCTGAGCTTTTGTCAGGCTCAGGTAAGTCCTGTGTCCACATATGGTATTTTAAGAAGTCTGTGGGAATTAATGTAAATACATTTAACGCTATTGTAATGATATGATGTTCTAAAACAATAAATCCAAAGCGGGATAAGTGAAATGTGTTAGTCCTCCTGAGTGTCCTTCCCCCATGTGTTCCAGTCGGAGACAGGGGGCGAGGAGACTGCAGAGGAGGAACATGTGGAGCTCTTCACCACACCGGCCACAAAGATGGGAGCCGCCACCTCCGACTTTGGCTACAACCTGTTTCGAGCCCTGGCGAGTCGTGACACCTCCACGAACATCTTCCTGTCTCCCATCAGTGTTTCTGCAGCGCTGACACAGCTGTCCATGGGTGAAAACACACGCACACACACGCCACAATCTTGGTGCTTTGGCTTTGATTACCACAGTGATTACCACAGTGTGTATGGGCAGGGAACTACATTACACCACAGGGTTCACCATCATTTTCCCCACGAAAACATTTGTTGACCTGGAACTGTGTGATTATCCCTAGACTTAATGGTTGTCAACTAAAATGATGATGATGTGAACCCACAGGAGGGTCTGACCGTGCTCAGAGACAGCTGTTCCGGGCCCTGAGATACCACACCCTGCAAGACCCTCAGCTCCACAACACCCTGAAAGACCTGTTGACCTCATTGAGGACCCCTGGGAAAGGCCTGAGCACTGCCGCGCGCCTCTACCTGGCTAGACGTGAGTTCATGTCTGTTAGTGAAAAATCTCTACTGCATCTTTATTTTTAACGCAATAAATCCTTTGCGCTAATGCATCTGTCCAGTGACTTCTCAAGCACTGTTCAACTCTACTATATGGAAGGTTTTGATGTCCGAAATCCCCGTTAAAACACCTTGATGTGTGGCTGTGCTCAGGTCTGCGTCTGAAGCAGGAATTCCTTCCACTCGTGGAACAGCAGTATGCTATCAGGCCCAAATCTCTGGTGGGAGGATCCAAAGATATGAATGATATCAACAGCTGGGTGGCTCAGGAGACGGGTGGGAAGGTGCAGCGCTTCCTGACTAAGCCCCCCCCCCGCATCCCTGGAGTCAACACAGTGAGCGCTGCATACTTCAAAGGTTGGGCAGACTTCTTCAAATCTTCTATTCATTGAACTGTGAAAATGTTCAGACATTACGAAAAAAGACATTTAATGCCCCTTTGGGACCTCACAGGGCATTTGCAGTGTCGTGGTGAGTGAGTGGTGCCATCTTGTGTCATTTTTAGTGTTGATCATGTACATGGTGCGGATGTATCACAGACATTTAGAATTATCTATCTGTTGTCCCTCTATCTATTAATTAGTTATTAGTCATTTGTCTTTTTTGTCTTTTTATTGACTACATTTTTAACATTTAATTCTTTTTTTTTTAACCCCAAAAAGAGGAGAAAAGAAGAAAACACTTAAAAAGACATATTGTGTTAATGAATAGCAATGGTTTTCTGCACAAAAGGGAAGTGGGTGACTCGCTTTGGCCAGAGTGGATCAACACAGAGCTTCCAGGTGGATGGTGGAGCACCTGTACGCATTCCCATGATGCAGCAGGACAACTACCCCATAAAGATGGGAGTGGACTCCGATTTGAGCTGCACAGTGAGTGCTTTACCCTCTTGGTTTCATCCCTCTGATACACAGTTGTGGTTGCTGTCTGTTTAAATCTGTAATTCTGCTCTCAAGTTCGTCATTAGTTGTGACTTGTGACTTTCGAATTACGACACTGGTATAATTGTCCTGCGATGCCAAAAACATTTTCTGAAGGGTGTCAACAGCTACATTTTTGTTTTTTGTTTTTTTCTTTCCAGATTGCTCAGATCCAGATGCAGGATGATGTCAGCATGTTTGTTTTCCTCCCCGATGATGTGACCTCCAACATGACCCTGGTGGAGGAGAGTCTGACGGCAGAGTTTGTGCAGGATCTCTCCATGACACTCCTTCCTGCCCAGGTGTCCCTCACTCTGCCGGCCCTCAGACTCAGCTACTCCACGGACCTTCTGCCTCTGCTCAGTGACCTGGGTAAGTCCCTTTGGTCCAGATGTTGCAGTGTTGGTCTCTAACAGATTCTGCAGGTTCATCTGTGTAGAAGATTTGACCTCCATCAAGACGTATTCCTCGTTGTCTTCAGCCTCCAGTCTTCCTCTGACCATGTGAACTCTATTTTGTCCATTTCATCTTCTTCTAACACCGTCTCGTCCCGTCTTCTGGTCCTGCCACTTCCAGGTCTTGACGAGTGGTTAGCGGACACGGACCTGGAGAAGATCTCGACTCAACCGGTGAAGCTCTGTAGTGTCAATCACAAGGTCGTCATGGAGATGGCACCAGAGGGAAACCAGTACACCAGTGCCACCTCGACCGCGAGCCATTTGACCTACCAAGTTGACCGCCCCTTCCTGTTCCTGATCCGGGACGAAGCATCAGGGGCTTTGCTCTTCATCGGCAGGGTGGTCAACCCCAAGATCCTGTCAATATAACACACACGCGTTTGTGCAGCTGCTGTTTTGAGGATATTTATCACTGGTCAAAAACATCCCCTCACCCCATGGCCGTACCCTCACCCCATGGCCGTATCTTCCCATCACAACTACAACCTCCACCCCCAAAGTGTACTTAAAACTGAAACCAATCTCACTTCACCGTTGACCTTTAAACCCTTTAAGAAAAGTCACCACTTTCTCAAAATGTTCTCAGTGGGATGGTTTAAACCTGAGAGGGTCCTCAAAAAGATTGCTGCACCAACAAAATACACACTCTTAGCAGGTCCTAGGAGGGAATTAAGGTGATCGCTTTGTTTTTGTGGTGTAAGGGTTTTATTTTGATTTGATTTTACATGATTTTCTTACTTTTCATGTTGAAACACGTTGGCGTGATCATGTTAATCTGAGAGGATACTCAAACACTCTGAGCTCATCAAAGGATGCTTTTTAAGAAATCAAATATTGTCCTGGATGTTAAAAGAAATAAACACGACAATGAAACAAATGATTCTTTCTTTTTTTTCTCTCTTTTGGAGGATTGGCAGATCCTGGAATTGGTACAGTGATAAATGAATGATAAATTGATAATGATAAAAATGGTTACATTGGTTTAATTCTTTTTGACCTCTGAACAAATTAGACATTCAGAAATAGTGGGAGAAAAGCAGCCGGGAAACACTCTTTACATTCATAGAACCTTCTCAAAGTTAATCTGGCATTCTGTCTAATTTGCCATTGTTCAAACTCTGTTCTACAGAAAATGACCTAATTGAGAGAAATGTCTCTGCAGACACAGGCAGTGTGATTACTTTTCCATATGTGGATCACAGAGATCACATTCCATTCCCCCCGTCATTGCCACAAACTCTCTCCCAGAGAATCCTGTGAATTGTTTTTTGCCACAGTTTCCACACTGGCTCTCCAAAATAGAAACACATTTACCCACAAAAAATATAAATCATCCTTGTGAAAAACAATATAAGATTTTAAATGATTGCAGTGTTGGTATTAGTTGTCACTTGCTAAGACAAAGACAGGTTGACAATTAAGATTTTAAGATTTAGATTTAGGTTTTACACTGGTAATTGTCAGGTGTGAAAATTAAGACTCATTTAAGGGGCTTGGTAAAGCATCATGCTCATGAATGTCCTCACTAAGATAGCCATGGCTGCTGCTGGGTGTGTTTGGTCTGTTTTCACATGTGGTCTCGATTTTCCACACTCAAAAGATTCCAGAGGTTTCTGAAACAAGGCCCAGCTGAAAGTGGGCTGACAAGGAAGGAAAAAAGGGCCTTAGAGGCAGGGGGAATCCCATACAAACTCTGCTAGTTGCAAAATGAAATACAGACATAATTCTTTTCCAGTGTTTTGTGCTTCCTGATCGCATTCAAGTTGCAGCTTCTTCATTTTAGGGAAAACATGTGGACACCTAACAAGACAAATGCATAGTTTGTTAAGAAAACTTGTACAAAGCAATGTAGGAATACATTTTATGTAAATTACAAGCTTACTCAGTAACCTGTAGACTATTAAGTTAACTTCTGGAATTTGTTTTTGCCTTTAAATGAAATAAAATAATACTAATCATGAATTACACAGTTTTTACCATCCAAAACAATCATCCTATGTCCTCAATGCATACTTGTAGTATAACGCAGGCTGCTTAACCTTAATGAGGTCAAGTAAACCAGGCCAACCAGCAAATTTAAGCCAAAGTGTTTATGCGAACAAACAACCCACCACCATTCCCCAACCCACCCAAATGGTTTCGGGTTTAAATGTGACCACACCTTTTCCATGGAGTTGACACACCATAAAACAACTCCGGCAATTCTTGGCCAATATACTACTCATTAAGAGGATCAAGTTTATTCTCAGATTTACATTTGTCTCTTCAACACTCTTTATATATCTTCGGAGCCAACCAACTTCAACGAATGGGACTCTCCAAGAGGTGGCAGCAAATTCAAAGTATATATCTGACAAAAAGTAATGTTCAAGTCCTAAATGTGCTGAACATCTCAAACCAAAAATAATCCACACAAAAACTTTTTCAACATCTCTACAGGATGGGTGCATATTCACCCACATCTTTGAAAATATAAGTGATGGTAATGAAATATCACATCATGCTGATTTCATAATGGCTTGACGGTCACTTTTGGATTTGAAATGAAATTATTAAAACTATTACAAAATTATTAACAAATACACAAAATATGTTTGTATTCTGTTCTCAGAAACTACAGATAAGTAAAATTAGGTGGTTGAATTGGACCCTGCATGCAGGATATGTATCACTGAAGTGGCATCAAAAGCGCTGAGGTTATCCAATATCATACCTTCAGCACAGTTGAATGTTGGACATGTTTCAGCCTGTAGCAGAACCACAACAGCCTGTTTTCTCATAATTGGTAGAAGCTGCCTGAACACGTCTGATCAGTGTTTGACAGGGATTTATATCAACAGGGAAGTGGATTTATTCATATCATATAACCTGGGAAAAAGCCTACGAGTATTCTGAAGATGCAAAAATGTTTTGTTGATTTTTTTATGTTCAACCAGAAAAGTTCATGTTTGTGGCATGCATAAATAGTATCCTAACCCTGACCCTTACCACGGAAATTATTTCATAAAATCTTATTGTTATACAATTACCTATGTTAATCATTAAGACGTATGGTGTCACTGTTGTTGGGAGAGAGAACCAGAAGCCTTCGCGGGCTTTGATTAAAGTCCATAGTCCATTCAAAATTCAGTAATGTTTAAGTGAAACAAGCAATCAAGCAATCGAATGAACATGATAACTAATCAACCTTCATACAGCATTTTATTTATACAGCTTTGAACGAAGTGCTACAGCTTTTAGGAAGTCATTCTGAACAAAGCATGTATATATCCCATTCACCATTAACAACTGGCTCCAGATTACAATGCAATTCCCAGACACATTCAGATCAGGGGTTTTAATTGTGTCATTTGATCCCCTGCGAGGTGTGGGCCACCAGAAGTGAAGGTGGAGGAGGGTAATGTTCCGATTAGCACCGGGGGACAGGTGAACCCAGAGGAGTGATCCCACCTCAGAACCTGGGAAAGGGCTGAGGTCAAGTAAACCAGTCCAGCAAATTTAAACAAAAGTGTTTATTCGAACAAACAATCCACAACCATTCCCCAACCCAACCAAATGTTTTCCAGTTTAAATGTAACCACACATTTTCCATGATGTTGACACACCATAAAACATAACTTCACAATTCTTGGGAAACATATTTCTCATTGAGAGAACCAAGTTTATTCTCAGATTTACATTTTCTCTACAACACTATATACAGTATCTTCTAAAAGGAGATAACCACCTTCAACTAGTGGGGCTGTTAAAGAGGTGGCAGGAAAATCAAAGCAAACTCTCCTGTAGCAGAGGAGGGTAATGGTCCGATTAGCATCGGGGTGAAAGGTGAACCCACTGCAGAGCCGGGGAACGGCTGAGTTGGTGGTCCCAAATCTGTTGGAAGAGGCTTCAGTGAGCAGCCGATCTACACTGCTAGCTCTTCTTCCAGTAGATTGTAATGGACACCTGAATCAATGATAGCTAGAAGAGGCAGATTCACCTTCCCTACACACAGTGACGCACTCAAGACAGAGCTGATTCAAAGGCTTGGACGTCTCTGGTGCAGCACAGCGCAGTGCTGACTGCAGTACAGGTATTGGTGAGGCAGGCTAGGATGCGCTGTGTATCTGCGGTGTCCATTTGGTCAGTATTTTCTGTTACGGTGCGTGACTTGACAGATCTAACCCCAAATGTAAGACATTAACAAGCAAGTAATAGAAAGCTCTAACTCACAGTACAAGTTAGTATGATCTGACAAGGAAGGAACGAGCTTGACCCTTCAAGCATTCAGTCTTTAAAGCAACCCTTTTAAATTAAAAGTCTTCAAAGTCTTCAAGGCCGTCCCTCAAGACTTTAGAGTCTTTACAGATAGCATAGGGTAAAAAGGTCTTCCAGGCAGTCCTTCAAGACTTTAAAGTCTTTAACATGGACAGGAAGCTTGGGGCAAAGCACAGCCCCTAACACATGCTGAGGATTGCAAGAAAATCAGAGGAAGTGAAGATGCAGTGAGGAGTTTCCGAAGTGTTTTTTAAATCACAGTGAACTGAAACCAAATGTGTTTGCAATGCCCCAGTAATGCCCCCATTTGTATATGATGGTAGACAAAGGAACAGGAAACCATGTGAAAAAATATGTGACTGTAGATACACTGGTGGCTCAAGGATATACACTTACACATTGATGCTTGGAGGCACTTGACTACCAACATGCAGAAAACACTCACCACATTACACCTGGACCTGTTGGTATTTGTAGGCCTTTGCTCATAAATCACACCTGCTGCTATTGGGCTCAGTATATAAAACATAATGAAGAAAATGTCATTACATGGATCAGCTTATATACACCAGTCACCAAAAAGCTTATATAAAAGAGATAACAAGTTTTTTATATTCAACATAGTGATGTCTCACAGCTTTAATAGCAGCTTCTCTCCTCGACCGGCTCCTCGTTCAGCTTCCTTCTTTGTCTTTCTCCTTTGACCCTCCTTTTGTTTGTTCAGGTTGTGAGCCCCTTCAGTTCTTTTTCTTTCGACGAAGAGCTCTGCAGTGGTTTCTGCCCATTCACCAGCTCGTACCTGCCTTTGTTTCCAGCTTCTTCATTTTGATGTCCCGCTCTCCGCCGTAGGATAATGGTTGTGAACAGGAAGCAGAGTAGCCCTCCACACACAAAGATTGTCTGTAGGCCCAGGAACCTGCAAAAACAAATAGGTAAGATGAAATAAATCTGTCTGAAGTGTATTGTTTTTTTCTGTGATGCGGTGTGATTTCACAATAAAGGTAACATGATTCTCAGAGATCTTATAGCTGCCCTCTTGCCTTTGTCTGAAGAGGTCCAGGTTGTAATACTGACAGGAAGTCTGCCTGCCACACTTGCTGCCCCAGAGGATGCAGGTGGAGTCAATGACACTGCCGTACAAAACAGGGCCGGGCATGAACGCTGAAAAGAAAACAAAGATTATTTTTACTAAACAAATCAGTTTAGCAAAATCAAGACATCCCGAACATTCTGATCACCAAGACACTTTGCCCCCCCCTCCCCCTCACATGCACCTGGATTAAGAACTTTTTGACCAATAGACCCCAGACTGTTAGATTTGGCCCCCACCTTTCCTCCACCCGCACACTTAGCACCAGCTCAACACAGGGCTGCATGTCGAGCCCCCTCCTGTACTGTCTCTGGACTGTGACTGCGGCACCACAGAGGTCGGACTAATCTCAAAGGGAGACTAGGCAGCCAACAGAAAGGAGGACCAGAAGCTCACGACCTGGTGTTCAGACAACAACCTGGCTCTGAACACCACAAAGACAAAAGAGATCATTGTGGACTTCAGGAAGAACAGAACTGACCCGCTCCCGCTCTACATGAACGGTGAGTGTGTGGAGAGGGTCCACACATTCAGGTTCCTGGGTGTCCAGATCTCCAATGACCTCTCCTCGACAGATAACATTGTCATAAAGAAGGCTCAGCAGTGTCTACACTTCCTGAGAGTCCTCAGAAAGAACAAGCTAGACAGGAAGCTGCTGGCCTTCTAATGCTCATCCATTGAGAGTCTGCTGACTGTTTGCACTGAAAGGGGAGAAGCTCTCTACACAATTATATATAACAATAAAGGGCATTCTATTCTATTCAGTTCATTAAAGTCTTCGTTTCTCCTAATCTGGCTCGGAAATGACAAATCCCTTGGGAGGTACAAGGGTGAGTATTTCAATCAGTTGGTATTCCCTCAAATTTCAGGGAAAGGTGTGTCCATCGCAAGACCAAGGCTGAGAAAACCGTCCGCTTAAACCCCTGTGAATGGACTACTTGTCTCTGGAGCCTGATTGACGTAGGACAAAGAACATCTTTGCCATAACATGTCACTAAGTATGCTGCCGCTGTTGATTAAAGAGCTAAGACAGTGGCCGAGACTTTGTGGAACAGTTTCTTTGTCCACTATGGTCTACCTGAACATCTTCACAGTGACCAAGGTTGGGATTTCGAGTCTGCTCTTATCAAAGAGCTTTGTCAGATGCCGGGGATAAGAAAGACCAGGATTTACCACCCTCATGGTAATGAGAGGTTCAATAGGACACTTTTAAAGATGTTAGGAACTCTTAAGGAAGTAATTGACCAAAAATGACATACGCTCAAGCAGCGATACAATCTCAAAGTCAGAGAGTCACCCCTTGAAGAAAGAGATCATGTCCTTGTCCAAAATGTCTCTTTCAGAGGTTAATGCAAGATTGCAGACAGCAGTAAGTCTACAAAGTCATCAAATGTATTGATGACAGTCTATGTTGTTGCTCTCAAGAACTCTCAAGGTCTAAAGAGGACACTTCATAGAGACTTGTTACCCAGTGGGTTTCTCTCTTCCTCTATTATATCATAAAAAAGTGAAATTTAACAGGAAATAATCTGGAACTGATTTTTCTTCGAAAAAAGTATGTGTGTTGACTCACCAAGGACTCTGAACAGCATGTACTGAACGCCCACCGCAAAAGACTTGTCCTCTTTTGGCACTGTCCTGCACAATCACAAACAGCATCCACATAAACAATGCAGATTTTTTTTCTGAAAGCATACTGAGAATGTGTGAGGTATGTAATACTGTAGGCTATGTAATATAACGTTGATGATCATCCACACCTGAGGATCATAATGTATGATGGCGTCTGGGAGAGGGAAGCAATGAAGCTGGTGAGACCCAGCAGAGCCACAAAGGGCAGGAGGAGGTGAGAGCATCCGCTTCCGCAGGTTCCAGGAGAGGCGGAGCCCGAATTGACGACACACCGACAGTCAGTGAATTTCTATGGGAACAACCACACACTCTTAAGTTACTGCTAGCACCATTGCCAGGCATCAACGTTCATTACAACGACAGAGGAGAAGTGTCATCCTTTTGAGAGTAGGCAATCAGAACACTAGGATTGATAAATGTTATGATTTAAGGATTTAAAAATGTCTGTCATCATTACCTTAACCACTAGAGCGCATCTGTCATTTTAATGTAAACATGGTTAATCAAGTGGATCCGAGCGTCACTGCTGATGTCTTGTTTGTCGGACAGTAAATGCAATATGTTGGCAGAAAGTAGTCTTTTGCTTATCTTAAATAAAAAGTTTTATTCAATAACAATGAAACAAGTGTTAGCATGTTGTCTTTTTTCCGAATTCAAATGTTAAATGTTATTGACATTGATTATTGATTCAAACGAATTGAATGTTAAGCTGGTGAACATAGATGGAGCTAAACTGGAGGACAAGAAACAGTGTTGGAAGAGAGTAAGCATTGGAATGTCTTGGAACCTTCCACTTCCACTTGGCAGAATGAATCTGTCCGATTCCAAATGTGCGCCAGTGGTTTTATGAGTTCCTGTGAAGTTCAATGACATCAGTAGCTTATTGCGGGAAGCGTGATGGAGTGCTCTGATAATTGGGTGATTCCAGCTGAAATTTTGTGAACATGCTTGAATATTTGATGAATAATGTGCTGTACCTTTAAAGAAAACATCTGGTTATTAGTGACGTTGCCACAATTTTACTACCAACATGAAAGCAAAAGTTGTATGAAAGTTTGCCTGGATTAATTCTTCTCTTTACCACAGTTTGACCACATATGTATCTGTTGAGTCCACAGGGATGATATTTATTTATTCATTTAAGAAATATTGGCTGATGTTGATGGCCATCCCTAAAACTGTGGTTGCAGTGTTCAACCTAAATCAGCACATCTTATATACTTGTATACTCCTATATACTTTATGTAAACTCGCAATAAAAAAGGTGAGGCTGCACATGAAAAAGTTAAAGAAAATGCTTACAGTGACTGTATTCTTGCTGTCTATCTCCATGTTAATGCATCCAGCATGGCATGGAGACCTGAACTCCACGCCATCTGACCCGCAAACAGGGTTGAATGCCTCCTCTGGACACTGACATCCAGCGCTGCACGCCATGCCTTTAGTGCTGAAACCACAAACACATTAAAAAAGATTTAAAAAAAATAAATAAATAACATGATGATTTAAACATGATGGTTTCTAATTGATACATCATTAATGTCTACTTGGGTTCACATGTGTTGAAAATGAAATGGATTTTCTTTTTCTGTGATTTGTCACATTAAATGGATTATTTAATGCAGGCAACTGTCAATTACATAAAATGTAGTGAGCAGTTAATGGTGATATATGTTTCCAGGCTGTGTTGCCTGTGCACTCGCTATGTTGGCCAGTAAATACCTGTTAGGAAAGACCCCATCGACCTGCTGAGTGGAGCAGCCAATGAGCAGCAGCGGCAGGGCACTGAACACGCAGAAGATGATGGCAATGGTGCACATCTTGCTGGCACCGCTCACAGACAGAGACAGCCGGCGCATTAGAACTCCGCCCAGGACAGTGCCGAGCACCGCCAGTGGAATACAAATCCCTCCTGCAATCAGTAAACAAGAAAAAAACAGAGGCTGCAGTCATATTTTATATTGCCTGAATGAAGCCAGACCTGACCAGACCTGCACCCTCACCTATCATCAAGGTGGAGTATGAGATGCTCTGGCTGAACTGTCTCTCGATGAACTTGGCCATAAAGGTCGCGAGGCCTGCCAGCAGTGCTGCCAGGTTGACTTGTGCCAGGACCACCAGCAAGTAGATGGGAGTACTCAGGGTTCGCAGCGCAATCCGAGGGAAATCTGAAGAGGAAGGGTGGCACAATCAGGCTGCTTATTAATGAAGAACAAATCCACAACACCCTAAAGTCCCCCCCCAAGTAGCCAGAACATCACTGTATACAATTGAAAGCACTGCAGGACTGATGACATTGCAAGTCAGAATCAGTCTAATTTACATTCAAATCCAACATGACAAACAATAGAGCATCTGTTTACTATGAAGAAACTCTGGATCATCCTCAGTATCAAAGCAGCTGGATTCTTCCGGTTTCGCAACGTAGTGACCCCCGACACACAGTCAATAGTTGCCTCTGTTGCAGCCATATCAGACAGGAAACAAAAGAGGATACTTACTTTTGAGGAACTGAAGCAGTGTGGGTTCCTGGAGTGGATCTGTCTGCTGCTTGGTGTCCTGTCTGGACTCGACATCGTCGGCGGCGTCCTGCACAAACATCGAAGAAGAGCATCACATGCTGAACTTTGTTTTCTTAACTGAGGGTCTGATGTGACTTCTGTCATGGAGGTTGAATTTATTCAGTCTGCGAGATATTCCAGATTAACTGTTAGGCTTATGTTCTAATGCTAAAAAGAAAAAAGTCATTTACTAAAGTTCACTACCACTTTCCCCAGATTGTTCTGCAAATGAAGGTGTTTCGTGTTATCTATATCCTGCTGAGCTAAAAGAGTAGAGCAAAAACATTTCCCAGTCTGTGGAGGAGCTTTGGCTGTCAAATAAAAATGTTTTCTTAAAGAAGTGAAGAATTTTGTGCCAAATAGTTGCTCAACACGAATGTGACTCCCTGAACATGATGGAAAAAACTTGGAAGCAGCCAGAGGACTCTGATCTTGAGTCCTTATTACAGGTCAAGTTGCCTTTCAGTTTCAAAATATCTCATCATGTATTTCTGATGGACAATGACTGTGGTTATAAAGACATACTTTAACTTCATGACCAAAATGAGGATTGTAATACATTTCATTTAAAGGGGATATTTGACAGAATATGATGTCTTCATTTGTGTTTAGCAGGGGATGTGTGGTGTTAGACACGAGGTTAAAAAGTACATTCTTATGTGGAGCACAGCATATTCAAGTGGGAATGTGAACACATTTTCTCTAAATTTGCTTAGTTAAGTGCCTCACTCTGTTTATCCAAAGTGAAAGTTCATGTTTGCCAGCAATCTGCTCACAGATGGGCCACATTAGTTGGAAGCGTTGAGAAATCATTAGAACAAATGGTCTTATTTATTGAGAGCAGAGATCCACTTTATTTAGTTTGAAGACATATGACATTGTTTGCTGAGGTGGGTGGAAGTTCCTTTTGTTTTCGTTTTATTGTTTTACTCGGTTGTCTGTGGTCCTCACGTTATCATCACGATGTTTGTGAGTTTATCTTTTAGTAATATTTAGGGAAAGACACGTTGCCGACCTTCTGTGTTAATTGATTTCCACAACTATTTAAACAGTAAATCAATACTTATCCTTCTTTGTTTTTTTCTTTCCTAAGTCCTCAAGCCCTTTCCCTCAGTCCTAACAAATTCAAAGCTATAACTTACTTCTAAAGAAAAAAGTGATCAGAACAACAGAACTATAACTACTTCTCTGAGCTGCAGTTACCCTCCTCCATTTCCAGTCATTTTAGTAATCTGCTTGAGTTTGATCTTTATCAAATGTTGTCTAAGTGAGATAAGCTGGCAGGCCATTCCTGTGACCCAATTAACGCCACTTGGATTTAAGCAACTACATACCAGCCCTCACAGTTAAAAACATCAATCCTTTGATCAGGATGAGTTGAAATGACTGATCATGACTCACCTCTTTGGGCATGTATCTGGGGAAGAAGAGGTACGGCAGTGCTGTGAGGAAAAGAAAGCAAGAAGCCACCAGGAAGCCGAGCCACCAGGCTCCGACCCAGCGCAGGTCTTTGTGATCCAACTTGATTTGGTCTGGAGACACAAATGAACAACAAAACAACTCATTATGAAATATTTTCTCCATTGTTTGATGATAATGATAATCATTACAACAATGACAACCTTGATCCCTCGGTGATTATTTGGTATCAGCTAATATTGACAAGTTGATGTGCATCTGAGAGAACACATCCATAATTAGTTGAATGTCAACAAATCCCCCATGCCCTAATACTCCCTACTGTAAATCATAATTCATTTACGGCTGTGCATCTTCAAAAACATGTTGATCTTCAGAGAACATAAAAACATCATCACCTCTCTGAAATTTGGCACAAAATCATGTTGCCATAACAAAAACATGAACAGGTGAGACGGTTACAGGTGTTGTTTCTTGTTCTGCTACTTTTGCCTGAACTAGAACTGACACACTCCTGACAGTTGGAGATTTTGGAGATGGTCTGTTACCTCCAAACAAAAAGAAACAAAGCTGAAAACCTCAAGATGTTGGACACATTCTCAGTTGGATTTAATGAGGAAGTGTCGATTGAATTCAATATTGTTATGGCACTATTTAAACTCTTCTACAAAGACGATTTGAGTGATGCCTCCATCTGCATCATCTGACTGCAATCTCTTGAGGAATCAAGATTTTCCTGATGTATAATTGAATTGCTCTTGAAAATAATAAGTTTTTGCATCAGTGTGAATGAATATCTTTGCTGTTGTTCTGCTCTGTAGTTCTGTGCCAAGTGGGGCATTTGCAGGAAGGGCTAGCGTAATCCAGTAAAATGACTCACACTGCAATTGTTGAATTAAAAGAGGCACAAAAAACCCAATTGGGAGTGGTATAAAATCCCTTAAGCCCATATTGACCTGCAAACCAACTCATTTGTCTACTTGTGAGAATAATATCTAAGGCTCAAAAAATTATTCTACTTAAATCCACTCAACTGTCAAGTCAGTTTCACAACTCCAGCGATGATGAGGATCATAAAAAATGTTCTCACAATTCAACTTCTTCAAATGGAGGAGGTGCAAACATGTGCACACACAAACACTTCTCCACTCTGATTGAAATAATGCATCCACTAGCCACAACCTTCACCATCACAGATAATTACCTAACCTAAATTCTTACCCTGAATCAAAACCCAAACTAATTATAACTTTAATACTATATTTCAACCCTCAAACATTCTGAAGGTCCAGCTGCAAGTGATAAGTGAAAACCCAAAAGATTTAGGATAAAAAAAAACCCTGAACATATCTGTGTTAAAACACATGTATACATTGGTAAAGTTGGAGTAATAATGGGACATACGTGTGCGCCCATTTTACACCACAAACACATGTGCATGCTTGTGTACAAAATCGTGTCTCTTCACTAACACACACATTCCAAATGGTTTCGGAGATTCATGTTTGGACATTCCTTTAATGAAAGTAGCGCTCCATTAATCATCAAATGTCAAACAAGCACAGTGAGGGATGGGAAATATGACTCCACATGAAATTTCATCATTCTAGAGAGTCTTTGAGGAAAAATTACCACGGCAACGTAAGGTATGGTATCATTGATTTGAACCATTGAATACATATATGAATGTATGTATAGTGTAATTTTGCTTTTTCATTATTTTTCTTTATTGGTTCTCATACTGTTTAAGTCATTATTGGAAGCAGTGTTGCCACATATGTCTCTGTTTTGTTGATGGCAATTTTTCGAGAGCTTGTCAAAAGCATTGGGATAGACCTCAGAGTTCTGGTTTCATCTGTGTCTTGACTATTTTGGCACTTCAATTCAATTCAATTCAATTCAATTCAATTCATAGTTCCATAACTCTTGCAGACAATTTTACTCTGGCAATTCACAATTCTCACAACGAAAAGTAAAATAACTCAACGGGAGTGTGCAAAAAGGTCAAGAGAAGTCGCTGCACATTACAGTATAAAAATATTGTTTCCTTTTAACTTCTAGATCTATTTTTACTGTCAGCCCTTACAGGAAATAGACTACATTATCACTTGCACTGTTACTTAACATCTCAAAAGACTATCACAACACTGGTGCTGCCCCTGGCAGGAAGTCCTCCCTATTGCTTTTAAAATAATTACTTGACTTTATTTGAGGAAATGCACAGCATTTGAGTCCAGCTGTGAAGAATTAGCACATTGTGTCTTCTCACCTTTGGAAAACTTGTCAAAGTCAACATAGTAGCGCAGCATGAAGGACCCAGTGATGAAGCCAAAGGCCGGGCCGATGGAGGTCACAGCCAAAAGAATGCCTGATGAAAGACAAGTCAAAAACATTTAGCCATTTTAGTCACAAGAATATAAACCAGCAATGATTTCTGGAGTGTTTCCAGCAAACTAAGACAATTTGTGCCATCAGGAAAGGCCTTAAATTCACAGAGGCTGAAACTCTGCAACATTAAAAGACAGCCACTGGCCTCTGTACACCAAAACTGCTGATATTTCCTGAGCTGCTATCTATTCTTCTTCCATGGTTTTATAACCAAAAGCAATAAGCTAAAAAGAACTTGTAACATGAGTGTGCTCCGAGCCTGCCAGCATGGAAAATGTAATCCAATCAGAGCTCTTCTGATAAAAATGAGGTCAACAAATAATTGCTATTCCTTTAAGTGTTTTCGTGAAAGCAGGACGTAGTACAGGTTGGACTTGCGAAAGACTATAATATTAGAGGTGTGGTGTAATTACCAGCTTACATTTTTGTGAGATTGACACACTCCAGTTGACGCATTAGAGATGCCTTTTTGCTCTGATCATAAATTTGCTATCTGTGTTTGCTGAATTGAGACATAGTTAACTCTGACCTATGAATCGAGATCATACATCAAGAAACATCGAGATAAAAATGCCTGTGATGGAGACCACCACCAGTCATGTGGATAAAACATTCTTCCCCTGACGTACCGAGGTAGAGCGGTGAGTTTTTCTTGCTGGCATAGTCGTCAATGTAGGAGATGCCAAAGGGCTGGATGGGGACCGCTCCAATACCCAGCAGCAGCTGACCCAGCAGCAGCAGAGGGTAGATCCCCTGATGGCGCCGGTCATCTTCCTGACTGCAGCTCTGATTGGAGCGTGATGTCATGAGGAGGGCGTCTGATTGGCAGAGGCCAGAGCTGTTGTCACTGGCTGTTGGGATTCAAAGTTGTTAGAACCCTTTCTTTTCTTTCCAAACCTCTCGTGAGTTCCATCAAATCTGATCACATATGTCTTTATGCAGCCGTTCTCAGCCCATACGACACAACAGTAAAGGTGAGAAGATAACACTGATTAATATGATACATCTTCTGGTGAACATGAATGTCTAAACCAGGGGTCACCAACCTTTTTGACACACAGAGCTAGTTCATGGGTCCTGAGTCTTATGAAGGGCTACCAGTTTGATACGCTCTTCTGAAGTAACAAATATGCTTTTAAAGATATTGTCATATTAAGATAAATATAAATGCAAGTGTGATTAAAAAAGAATAGCAACAGAATGAAATTAAATTTTAGAAATAAGCCTGTGGGCACCTCATCTGTACCTTGGGGGCTACCTGGTGCCTGCCAGCACCGTGTTGGTGACCCCTGGTCTAACCAAACATGAGAGCAATACTCAGAAAGCTCACCACATAAACAATGCATCATCCACAAACATTGAACCTGAGATTTGGAATTTGATTTAAATGCATGTATGTGAATGTGTGTATGGTCTTACAGCTGATGTGGTCGGTATATTCATACTTTCCACTCAGGAAGTGAGGCATCGCCATCAGCAGCGACGCCAAACAAGCTAGCAGAGCTCCACCTCCGATGAACCTGGGTCGATGTACGCGGCTCCCAAGGAAACTCACAAAGATGATGAGAACTGTGTTGCCAACCTGGAAAAATAACACCAGTGTACAATACCAGTGTGTATTTCTTATTCTTTTATCCTATTCTTTTTTTATACGTCATTATTTTTTCACTCTGTTTCTCACACACTTTATTAGTTTTCCACTCTTAGCCATCTGCTTCCAAGTATCCCTGCAAGGGGTTAATTAACAGCTCCACACAGCTGTTTTACCTCCAGACTTTGGAGATCAAACGGATGTTTTAGCTATATGGCTTCCACAGAAGGGCGCCACTAACGTTCCTCATGCTTTAAAACAGACAAAGATACATTGTGTCCACCTTAAACCTATTGATTCAACGTCTGTGAACAGAATTTCTTTTATGTGATTAGAAATATAAATGAAGGCAAAACACTGTGATATGGATATGATATAAGAAACTGACCTCATTGAAGGAGGCCAGGAGGCCTGACTTCTGACTAGAGAAGCCATAGCGTCTCTCAATGGTGGATATTGAGCTCTTCATGTATCCTGACACCAACAGCTGTGCCAGCTGCAGCAAACTGTGGCAGAAAACAAAGAACTGCAGAGAGAATAGAAAGGAAAGGTCTGACTATACATGAAAAGCACAGCAACTCACTCAAGGATGGAATTACAAGTGAAAGTATGACCGACATATGCTGGAGCTTCACAGCTCTATGAAAACAAAAGTGTTGATAGGAAACACTGATTTGTTCTGACAAGAGAACAATACCAGGACGGACCACAGGAAGTGAAGGTTCTACTCAAACAATGCTATATTCTATAAAACCCCAACAACCTCTAAGGCCATTTGTCTTTTTCTTTCTCATAGAATAACCTTTTTGACATTTTGGCGTGAAATCCTGCCATGGTACCATCTTCTAGCTTCTGTATACTGCAAAGACAGCTAAGAGGTCCAACTTTATGCCTTGCTTTGAAAAGAATATCAATAGGACATTAACGGATGTGAAGATGTTTAGACGTTCATCCACCTCTCAAACTTAATGAGTTGTAGCATTTTTTTCTGAAAAAAAGAGCAGAGATCATCAAGCTGATCAGGAGACGTTGACAAACCTTGATGCTGTAGAATGGGCTTCTGCGCCTGGTGGGGGGCTGCGAGCCTGCCGGGTCAGAGTTCATGTTGTGGTTGCACGTCCCCATAGTTTGGAGGCTGGAGAGGAGGATAACAAAGCCCGTAAAATACAAACAGCCTGTCACGTGTTGAGCCCTCACTGATGGCTCATGAAGTGTTGGTCAAGATAAGCCCTCAAACACACTAAGTTAATTCCTGCTTATATGGCACTGTTCCTTTTTAGCTCACAGTAGCACGCTGTGGTACGCTTTCTGCTCATTTCACACAAACGCGCGTCAAGTTCTATGCAAACAAAACTGCACTTTTCTAGAAGCGCATGAGGAATGTGCTTTATGAACTTTTTTTTTGTCCGTATACAAAGAGAGAGTCAGAAAGATAAGGTGACAATGAAAGCTGTCGGCCATATTAGGACTCAAAGAGAGGATAATCTATGCAAAATCTATATGAGCAATTGTGATATTCATGAAATTGATAAGGATAGTATACAGCTGGGGGAACGCAAACAAAGGACTATGAAGAGAAAGGAAGAAAAGTGCAAGCTCAGTGAAACAGGAAGTACTGAGCTTTTTTTATCAGTAGAGGAATGTCAACATGTTTCTGTTTTATCTCCTATGAGCTCACACAAGATAAGCTTAATTTAACATTTTGGCTTCCTCAGACACAACCTCAACCCATGAGAGGCAGATCTGACCTTCGGAGTTGTTTACGTTTTTCATCTTACTGTAACATACAAAAGATTAATCAAAGCCTTCAGGTTAAAAAGATAGATCACCTGCAACTGAAAATCTCAGTTCTCTCTATTAATATTATCCAGGTTCAACAGTTGCAAATTGGTCAGCCAATTTTTCTTGTCTGCTTTGCAATGTTAAAAGTGGTGGAATATACAGCATATTCTTAACTTCCTCCATTATAAGGATTGTTCTCCTTGAGGTTGGTGTCAATTCCACCTGTTCTTCTTGTTCTTTTCAGAGTCAAAATGTCTGCCCTTCTTTTCTTTCACTTTTCGGAACAGACGATAAACAATCTGAACATTGTCCAGTGGCCAGAAGAGTGACTGCAATGTGTTGATTCTCCTCCCAGCAATACCACCAACAGTGCCAAATGCCACCATGCTGGTTTCTCAGCCAATCCACAAATTTAAGTGTTTCTGTCGTTTGCAAAGCACGCCTACTGCATGCATCACTATGACCTCAGCGCATCTGACTTTAATAACCTACATGTTTGTCACAAGATATTACTTTCTGTTAAATAGAGGGCAAATGAAAGTACTTTTAAAACAAAACTAAAATCTGCAATCACAGTTTAGTTTAAGAGTAAGTTTAAGAGAAATCCATGAAGGAACACAGTCACTGTATTTGCAAATTTGCAACCTCAACCACCAAAATGTGTCCGATTGTATTTAATAAGAGTTTCTATTATTTTCACATGCAAACAAATTGTTTTAAATCAGATGCAAGGCTTCAACTGCAAGTAATTACAGTGGTTGGTGATATTTAGATTTTTACAAGGTGAGACAAGGATTTAGTTGAAAGACAAAACCCAATCTTGTTATTAGCGGCATGTGTAAATTACTTGACATCAAAATTATTATCATTGCTGACAGTCTTTTTTAGATACATTAACATACATCTAACAGATAAATATCCACTTCAACAAGTTCATCATTTTAGGTACGTAGTTAGTTAGATAGGCTGTCATTGCAATTACCCAACTTAAGTACTGCAGTGCTGAAGTTAAAATACGGACGAAGAGTAAAAAAGAAGTCCTGGAATCTGAACAAAAGATTTGACAAAACAGGCTGTTATTTCATTTGGAGGTTTGCTTGGTTTTCATGAGGGGAATTAGCCAGCTGCTTTTCCACACCAGCTGTCACGAGGTAAATGAGTCCCACGAATACTAGCAAGGAGTTGAACAGAGAAGAAGAAAGAATGGTTCAGACTCACTGTGAAAGCTGAAACAGCCCGATGTAGTTTTTTCTGTGTGACTTTCCCTCGTGTTGTTTCACTCAGCCACTCAGCCGTCCACCAAGTCACAGACTTGTAATCTGCTGCTCCACGGCAAAGTAAGAATGAGGTGGGGCTGGACCAAAACTGGAATTTGAACCCTGTGCTGCAGAAAGAAGGAAGTACTGAGTTGTGCAGAGCAGGAGTATGGCAAACTGCATTTTCTGACTGAAATCATTGAAGACTCCCAACAATTTTCATGTTCCATTCTTTAATGTTTGCATGATGCAAAGCCTTCCTACAATTATCATATCAGAAGTTGACTTTTCCACATTAATGGCTTGATTCCATCATCAAATCCAAAACCTGCCCAATAAATGTCGAATTAAATAGATAATAGTTAACTAAGCAAGACGTGAATTTGAATGTTTTAAATCATAGCCAATGTTTCTATCAGGGCTTTCATGTTTACATGTTTACTTTCTGTGTTCTCTCCATGCCTGCATACTTTTGTTTTCATAGCCCCCAAAATATGCAGGGTCGGTTAATCTCAGAGTCTTAACTGCTGGTGCCTGACGGCTGTATCTTGCCTCTCGCCAGATGATGCTTTCTTGCATCAAATCACTGTAAACAGGTCAAATGTTATCTGATGAAAAGCTGAAAGTTGGAGCACATCAGTTATGAAGCTTTGATGAACTCTCAGTCTTGGCCAGGAGGGGGAACTAAAGTCAAACTAAATGGTTCCAAAACCTGTTACAATTGACTGTCTCTGTTCTTATCAACACACTTGTGTTGCATGTGTTACTTTGAAGAACAAACAATAATGGAATTTACAGTGCAGGCCCTCAAAAAACCTGTATACCTGATTTGCCACAGCGCATTTCCAAATGAAGCATCATGTTTGTGTCTGTAAATCTAACTGCAGCACAAAACCACAGGGTGAAGTGTTGTAAGTGGACAAAAATCTTAGGCTGAAGTCATCAGTATTTAGTGTTAGTTCTTCCTCTGAAATGTAGAGGTTGTTGAGAGTTTGTCATCTCTGCGATTCATTGTGGAGGATGCAGTTATTTCTTTCCTTCGTCTGTCCAACCACCAAAACATGTGTGCTCCACAACGAAACAAATGAGACTGACTGATGTGGTTTTGCTGTTTACAAGCGTTTCCAGGATGTACCAGACAAAAATAAATGCTTAAATATACGGCTTATTTGCTGAGTAACAACCACAACTTCCTCAAAATAAGTAGTGGGAGGATATGAGAATGGGATTAAAAGAGGAGAGAAATTTAGGTCAGGAAATGGACCTGGGGTGAAAGTGACCCAGGTCACTGACTTCTGTTGTCGTTATAGAGATTATTACGGTAGGAGGGACCAGATGATCTTGCATTCCAGAGTGGGGATACACATTTCGGCAGGCCCAAAATGCAGGTTGCCTCCACTCCCCATTAGTTTGGATAGGAATGAGTTACCGCAATTAAAGGCATTGGCCTCCGCAATTAAAGAAAACGGTTTGGACCAACAAGAGTGACCGTGCTAGTTCGTGTTTCTCTCAAATGTCAAGTATTCTAATTTGGTTATCTAACAAAAATGATCTTTTCCCATGGATCCCTTTGAAATGACGCACGCCTTGTGAAACTTGTGTATCCAAACTTTCTCTTAAGGGGTGAAACTGGTACATGCTAGAACTTGTACACAGTTGAAATGCTTGAGGCTGTTGCTTTCTCAGCTTCTCAATACGTATTGAATGTCTCCCATTACATTCTCCCTTTGAGGCTTAGAATGTGATCCTCACTTTTACTTTTTTTTTTTTTTGCACTTCCCAAACAAAGAACCTATTAACATCTTATCAAGGTCTGTATTTTTCCATTGTTAATAGCTGACTTTCAAACAATGAAAAACACAACATGAGTCTGAATCTGCACAACTCAAATTATGTCATTGACAAAAGATAAAAGTAGGGCAGGCGGCTTCTTTGCATCACATTTGAAGACCTAATTTACACCTAGCTCATCTGATCAATCTGGGAAAAAAAGTCCTTTGATGGACATACTTTATTCTTTTACGGGCTTCAAAGCGACAACGTCTCCATCCCTGGACATGTGATCTGGAATTAAGTTCCTACATATTAGTTCAATCATACTGCCAAGTGTGTACTTGTTATTTTCAACTAATGTTTTACATTACTTTGGTAATCACTTGGTTGAGGTTCTTGTGCTTTTTTGTTTCTCTCAGCTGTTGCATGATGAGAGCTCAGGGGAACTCACTGCCCTCTAATGGTGCAACAGCCGCTACAACAACCTGTAACAAATGACGCAAAGAGGATCATTAGTGAGGTCCACTGTGAGCAGCCTCTTACAAAACACTTATCAACAGTTCCTGATGGTAATTAATCCGCTGGGACCAAATGAGCCAAGAAAGATGTAATAGATGTTTGTCAGAGATTAACAGTGATTACAGGGAAGATAATGAAAGCTCAGGGGAGCTGATGGTTTTGCAACTTCATCAAACAAACTCACACAACATTTAACACATATTGTTAGAAAATGTAAAAACAAAAAAAAAGAAACAACAGTAAACGTAAAAAAAACAACTTGGAAATGCGTATCCTTTTATTCAGCTCATCACCCAGAATTCATTTAAATGGCAACTTGTCCTGATAAACATCAGATTTTACCTCGTGTGCTACATAGTTCTTAACTCACAGATCATAATGGAACAGGAGCTCTTCAAGCTGCCTCAAATAATTAATCATAAATAGAATGCTGTAAGTGAACACCTGCCAACATTACTGATATATTTAAACTGAACCAGACCCAATGGTAATATTGAAAGCATCATGTTCAATATTGCACGTTTTTTGTTCTGCCTGGAACTCTTTAAAGACACATGAAATGATGTCCAAGAAATACTTTTGTGTAAGAGATTAACACTCCTGCGAGACTTAGGAAAATGTGAAGGAAAAATTGAAAGGTAAGAATAATAATTAAAAAAAAACAAACCCACACACAGTCACAAAAACTGAAGTCTC